>CAUYRT010027058.1:0-20246 GCA_963574885.1 Lepilemur ruficaudatus | reverse complement strand
AAAAAATTAGCTGGGCATGGTGGCACATGCCTGTAGTCCCAGCTACTCGGGAGGCTGAGGCAGGAGGATTGCTTGAGCTCGGGAGTTTGAGGTTGCTATAAGCTAGGCTGACACCACGGCACTCAAACCTGGGCAACAGAGTAAGACTCTGTCTCAAAAAAAAACAAAAAAAAAAACAACAAAAAAAACAAAACAAAACTGAAAAACTGGAGGGAAAAAAAAACCCAAAGTAAAGAGAAGAGTACAATGATCCTCCAGTGCCTATACCAGGCTTCAACAATTATTGACCTATAACCAATCATGTTATTTTTCTCCCAAACTCCTTCTCTACAAACCTCTTATTGTGAACCAATTTTGACATGTCATTTACTATCTCTGCATCCGTTTGCTCATCCATAAAACGTGGATAGCAATATTGTTTTATTGGCAACCTACCATCACCACCGCCAGAACTCATACGACCAATTAAGGTCTCTGAATTTGCATCTTTTCTCTCCCTCCAACTGTACAAACGGCGCTTCATTAGGTCACTTAAGTACCTCCCCAGGAGCAATCCTCAGGAATGATTTTGAGCTTCTTCCTGATGGGGCCGTTCATGAGCTGACTTAAGGCGTCCGACTGTAGGTGTCTCACGTGGCGCTGACAAAGGGGAACTAAAACCAAACTGGTACATGGTGAGTCAAAGGACTGGAAATAAGACCAAGAGGACATCTTTGCTGAGCTGCTGGCTATACTGCGCAGTAATGGGAGGCAGGGGGGGAGGTTTCAGTTTCAGCTGGAAAAGCAAGTGGCACCTTGATTCACCCCAGAGAGAGGAAGCAAGTCAAAAACACACTGAAAGTGGAGAGGCTTTATTAGCATTGATTGTGCATTTTAGGTACTCTGGGGCCATTGGGATTATTCAGAACAGCCAGAGAAAATCATCTGGGAAGTGGAATGTAGGGGTAACCTGCAGCCTTTGTACCCCTCCCATGGAGGGAGGACGCCAGGCCTCCTGCATCCAAAGCGAAGCTGGTCTGCTCAAAGACAGCTAACTAAATTCAGCCTCTAACAGAGCTGATGTTGTAATTTGGTATATAGAAGTTGGTTCCAAACTTCAAACGTTATTCTAAGTGACAGAAGCCAGACACAAAAGACTAACTATTGTATGATTCCATTTATATAAAATGTTTCCTGAACATTTTATATAAATGGAATCGAGAGAGACAGAAAGCAGATTAGTGATTGCCGGGGGCTGGGAGTGGGAATGAGAACCGACTGCAGACAGACACGCAGGCTCTGTCTGGGGTGACGGAAATGTTCTAAAACTGGATTGTGGTGACGACTGCACAATTTTGCAAATATACTAAAAACCGCTTACAACGAGTGAATTTTATGGTATGTAAATGATATGTTAATAAAGCTTTTAAAAAACTGGGTTCTTCTTGCACGGAGGCTGAGACAGGGTTAACCAACTTCAAGGTTCACTCACCGAGGTGGCTCTGTGTGAATTCTAGACTCGACTTCATTGCAGACACGGGAGTGCTTTTAGTTAGGATGTTATAGAAGTTCACTCCATCTGTGTTCTGAAATAGAAGAGTATGTGTGGCTGTTTGTTTTCTTTATTTTTCCGTCACCAAAGTTGCCAAACAGAAAGGAACGTGGCTCTCCATCTTATCCAAGGACAGCTTTAACTCTGTAAATATGCTCAGATCAGAAAGAAACACAGTGCCGAGAGCTCAGAAACCAGCTGTGTTGGCCAGCTCTCCAGGGAGTGGTGAGCAGCTCAGATGTGCAGAGTGCAGACCCTGCAGGAGAAAACGAAGTGCCTGTGTGTTGACTGACAAGAACAGAGTTGCTGAGGGTCCTACACACCCAAATCCTTGGCCAGTGCATTCTTCCCTCTGGCTCATCAGAGTCAGAATGCTCCTCAGCAAAGGTCCAAATAAGGGAACATGTTGTCTCTGAACTGTATATACCCTCACCTCTGCAAGACATAGTCTTTCTTATAGAATCCATCCATTCAGTCAAGCACAAACAAGTCTTACAGGCCTGGGTGGCTTTCTGACCCTGTAAGGGGCCACTACATCATTGCTCACACCCGACAGCTTTGTCATTTAGCATGCAGTCATTTCCAGCTTTGTAAGGAGGCTCAGAATAGACCCCAATCCTGACAACACCCACCACGGGCCCTTGTACCCAGCAGAAAAACCCAAGCAGGCTGGCCCCTGAGTGTGTCCCCTTTTACCTGTTCAATGACCATTTCTGCTTTTCCCCAGAGCTCGGTGGCCTCTTTGTAGAGCCCCTGATCTACAGCAGCCAGGACTTGCTCTGCAATCTTTGACACCTCTGCCAGACCTTCGTCTTCGAGAAGAGACTAGAACGCAAACCAGAAATCAAAAGGGCCACTTCACTTGCGAATATCACTCTGGCCTTGCCGCAGTGAGGGAACGGTAGCCGAAAGAGTGGGAGGAAGGAGGACGGGAGCGCACAGATGAAAGTGTAGTTACAAGTCACATATTTGTTGGAAGAAACAGCAAAATGTTAACTGAATCCAGATGGTGGGTATGTAGGTTTCACAGTGATCTTTCAACTTTTTTGCATATTCAAAAATTTTATATTAATAACAAAAAGGGAATAAAAGAATTGTGTTCCTTATGTCTAGAAAAATGGAATAAGTGTGCTGATTTTCTTTCAATTTGTCCCTTAGGCTAGCTGTTGCTTTGGGTTTCCCATTCGATATGGATTAAGAGTCCCTAAGGAACAGTGTCAACCACATAGGCAAACTCATCTAGCCTCCCCCTTCCTAGGGACAGAGCCAGAAAAGGTCAGCTGAGTTGTCTACCACGGAGGATGCAGAGTTGGAGACCCGTCTACTTACCATGCTGTACAGGTAAGGTCCCCAGGAGACCACCGAATCTAAAGAAAACCACATACGTACAAATTAAGTACACAAATTAACTATATTGTGGCTCTGTCTTTCCAAAGACAGACCTAACTGGTTTCTCTCCAAATCAGGAAGAGACAGAAACAAGAAACCCAGTGGCTTTGGACCGGAAGCCCTGTCACCGCACCAGTACCCGTGCAGGAGGCGGCCTGACATCTCAGTGGCTGGAAGGTGGGACGAGGGTGTGGGGGCCTTTCTGTTAACTCTGAGGACTAATGGCACATTAACTTGTCCTGATACTGGCCCAGGAAATGAGTCATCGCCAGTGACGGCATCCCCAAAGGCAGGCTGTGGGTGTGCAGGTGGAGGCTCTTATCTGCAGACTTCTAGGCTTTCTGACAGCTTAAAATATTTCCCCGCCCTCACATTTCTACGCTGCTTCTTGTTTGCTCCTCCAGCATGGAGACATTAGCTTCTGCCAAGGAGCTAAATAAGGAAGAAGACTAACGAGTTTGTAACTCGAGTGTCTGCGGCTGTACTGCCGATCAGCTCATTCCCATCCCACCAACATATTGAGAATTCCCTTAGGCCCCGAAGGCAGCAAAGAGCTTGGGAAGATATAAATATGAGCGACACAATGCCTGCCCGCAAAGAGAACGGCCGGCCTTGGGTCAGACAAGTTCACGACTACCATATCACTAGGTAAGACAAGTGCTGTTAAGAGACATGGCAACAAAGGACCAAGGACCACGACTGATGAAGCACAGTTCAGTATGTTGCTCCATTGCTTAAAAGCATCCAACTGCTCCCTAAGGCCAAGGATCTCAAAGTATGTTTCGAATAACCTCAGTTCTGCAGGATTTTAATCTAGGAGAAAAACAATGAGTTTTTAATTAAACACCTTTGGGGGTAGGCAAAATATAACACATTTCTTTACCGCAGGACTTCTCAGAGCCTTTAATGTGCCTTGTCAACCTAGAGAAGGTTGAGCCAGGATTTAGCACTTCCAAAACATATGGGACCATGGAGCACTTCATATAGCACCTCACTGGACTGATATTTTTCAGAGTACACCTGAGAAATAGAGGAATACCAGGTCCTCCGTGATCTAGCTATCGTTCACCTCTGCAGCTTAACCTTCAAACCCATGCCTTACTTTCTGGAAATACAAAATCACTTGCAATTCTCCACTGCATCCCATTCCCTGCTTGATCTAGACCAGGGACTGGCAAACTTTTTCTGCAAAAGGACAGACAGTAAATAATTTTGGCTCTGTAGGCCAGCCGGTCTCTGTCGCAACTACTCAGCACTATTCTTGGCAGCCTCCAAACAGCCATAAACAGTATGTAAATAAAACAGGTGTGGCTGAGTTCCAATAAAAAATGTATTTACCAAAACAAGTTGCAGGACAGACTTGACCCGTGGGTCCTAGTTTGCTGGCATTTGTAGACCTGCACAGTCCATTAGAACTTTCGGCAATGATTCTACATCTGTGTGGTCCAAAATGACAGCCAATAGCCACATGTGTTTATTGAGTGCTTGATGTGTGGATAGTGCCACTAAGAAACTGAAATTTTATTTAATTTTAATTAATTTAAATTTATAAGCCAGGGCCAGGTGTGGTGGCTCATGTCTGTAATCCTAGCACTCCAGGAGGCCGAGGCAGGTGGATCGTTTGAGCTCAGGAGTTCGAGACCAGCCTGAGAAAGAGTGGGACCCTGTCTGTACTAAAAAAATAGAAAGAAATTAACTGGACAACTAAAAATATATAGAAAAAATTAGCCTGGCACGGTGGCGCATGCCTGTAGTCCCAGCCACTTGAGAGGCTGAGGCAGGAGGACTGCTTGAGCCCAGGAGTTTGAGGTTGCTGTGAGCTAGGCTGATGGCACACACTCTAGCGTGGACAACAGAGTGAGACTCTGTCTCAAAAACAAAACCAACAAAAAACAAAAACAAAAACAAAAATTTAGAAGCCAGGCATGGTGGTGCATGCTTGTAGTCCTAACTACTTAGGAGGCAGAGGCAGGAGGATAGTTTGAGGCTAGGAGTTTGAGGCTACAGTGAGCTATGACTGTGACACTGCACTCCAGCCTGGGCAACAGAGCAAGACCCTCTCTCTAAAAATAAATAAATAATGGTACTTTTCCTCCAATGAGGAATGCTTCTGGGTTGGAGGGGCGATAACTTAAGTGGACCTGGAAGGATGGATTAAGATCTGGACAGGCAGATTCATAAGGAGAAGTGGGTAATGGCAAAGAGAAAAAGGTAGATTCCAGACAGCATGAACAGCATGTGCAAAGCCAGGAGGCTACACTTCCTGATCTTGCAGGGGCAGTACAGCACAGGGGTTAAGTGCATGGATTCCAGCACCTGCTGCCTGGGTTTGAACACCAGCTCTATCGCTTTAGCTGGGTGACTCTAACAAAGTTGCTTAACCTCCCTGAGTCTCAGTTTCATCATCTACAAAATGAGGATAATAACAGCATCCATCCCATGGAGGAGTTGTAGGGATTAAATGGAGTTAGCACATGCGAATTACTTAGTGCCATTGTGAAACTGTGATGAGACCCGTGACGAAGTGTGAGGGCTAGCACTGTAATTTTAAGTCATAAACAACTATTTTTTGTGCTCCCAAACAATGATGCTCAGTTATGAAACTGCAAACCTCTGAGTTGCAAGGCCTGGTGATAACCTGTCTTGCCATCAGCGTGAGCAACAGAGCAACATCTGACAAGAAACCTGCTGGACCCTCGTGCCTCTGACCACGGCTTCTGCAGTTTTATGGTGCCCTACAGGGGCCACTAAGAAATAAAAAGAGCACTGCAGCCCTTCCCTCCACGCTGACTCAGTTTTATGCCGTTTCAGTCCTACCCTGGGGATGCCAAGCACGAGGATGAGAAATAACCATTCCAAGTAGCATCAAAATATCCTAAACCCATTGAGAACAAGGCTCTGTAACAAGCTAGATCTCTGTCTTTTAGGGGGAAAATATTGGCTGTTATAAGTTAGTGTTTTTAAAAATTGAGCCATAATCATAAATTATAAATGTACCTTTCGAAGAGTTTTGATGACATGCATACACCCATGTGACCACCACCCTCATCAAGACACAGGGCACTGACAGCCCAGAAAGTTCCCTCATGTCCCTTGCCAGCTAATTCCCCTCCCTCCTTCAGAGGCAACGTCTCTTCTGAATTCTAACTCTATAGTTTGGTTTGGCCTGTGAAAAGTCACCTTTTGTTAGGTTAGGATATTACATTAATATAATATTAATAGTTCTCAACCAGGGACAGTTTTGTCCCCCAGGGGACATTTGCAGTGTCCGCAGACATTTTTGGTTGTCACACTGGGGTGGGTGGTGCTACTGACATGTCATGAGTAGAGGCCAAGGATGCTGACACATGTCATACAAGGCACAGGACAGCCTCCACAACAGAGGATTACACTACCCCCAAACGCCAACAGCACTGAGGTTGAGAAATCCTGGTAGAGTTAAGCCCACCAGAATGACGATTTCAGCTGTGTGAAGCCACACCCTGGGTGTCTGCGACATAAACAACTCTTATTTGCACTCCCAACAAGGATGCTCAGTTATGAAACTGAGAACCTCTGAGTTGCAAGACCTGATGACAACCTTGTCTCGCCAACATGAGTGACAGGTGTGAATTTCATCCCAAACACTCAGGCCAGTGTCAGGGTGGTAGATTCAGGCCAGCGACAGGGTGGTAGATGGGACAGGATGACGAACCAGATTCGCCCCCGTGCTGAGCTGCACAGACCTATTTTTGAATACCTGCTAGGCCACTCATTCTGGGTGTCAGAGGGCACGTTTCAGTACCTTTTTGAGTCTTTAGAATGTCTCCAACTGTAAAATTTGGTTCTTTTGTTTTGAGAATCAAACTGAGAAAACCCAGTTCAGCCCTTAGCGGCCCATGGTAGGTGCTCTGTCCCTAAATTTCTTGGATGCTCTTGTGGCAAACACGTTCTGTGCTGACTTCTCCAAGGACCCAGAACGTTCTACTGCCTTTTCTTTGATGTGTACAACGCAGCCCAAAGTTCCAGGAAAGGATGGGCAAAGGGGAAGGAAAGAAATGTCTGAAAATTCCATACTTACCAACAGGGGAGATCCAGGAATCACCCAAAGCAACCCCAGAAAAGGTGCACTTGATGGTCCCCTGCTGAACGGCCTGAAAGAAGAACCAAGAGACACCCTCGCCATGGCGATCCAGAGGGCTATGTCCCCCGTCCCCGTCCTCAACAGAGGAAGGAGCCAAGCCTTCACACGCTGCCTCTCCTGGGCACAGAAAACTGCCCACCCTTTCCAAACTTCCCTGGGTATCAAAAGACTACAGATACCCACAAGAGAGCAAGGGTAACTCTTTCCTGTGGCCATCTGCAAAACAAATAGGAACTGTCTGAGCTTCTCTTTATCTTATTCACAGGTGTTGTCAGGATGTGTGTTGAGTGAGGTGCAGCCCCTAGTCTTCCTTAGGAGGGGCACTGCCCCCCACCTGGCCTGTGATTTCTCACAAGGTGCTGGCTGTGCTGGTGGGGGGGGTTGTGGGTACAGTCACCCCTGCCAAGCAGCAGAGGCTGAAGGACCAAGAAACTTCCTTAGGATGTCCTCGAGGGTGGAATGGGTGCCTGGGGACTAAAAGCTTATGCCTCTCTGTTCCTTTTATTCATTTCAAAGTAATACATCTGTCCAGGAGCAGAAAACTGGAAACAATCTAAACATTTATCAGTAAGACAGGCTAAAGGAATTATGGTTATTTCCATGGTACATGATGACCTTAAAAACAGAATGGGAGGCCGGGCGTGGTGGCTCACGCCTGTAATATTAGCACTCTGGGAGGCAGAGGTGGGCGGATCATTTGAGCTCAGGAGTTTGAGACCAGCCTGAGCAAGAGTAAGACCCTGTCTCTACCAAAAAAATACAAAGAAATTAGCTGGACAACCGAAAAAAAAAAAAAAGAAAAAAATAAATAAAATTAGCCAGGCATAGTGGTGCATGCCTTTAGTTCCAGCTACTCAGAAGGCCGAGGCGGGAGGATCACTTGAGCCCAGGAGTTTGAGGTTGCTGTGAGCTAGGCTGATGCCACGGCACTCTAGCCCAGGTAACAGAGTGAGACTCTGTCTCGAAAAAAAAAAAAATGAGAGAATGAGAATGCTCTTTATGGACAGATATGAACAGATCTCTAAGGTATATTGTTAACTTTTTAAAAAAGAGTTATAGAATAGTGAGTGTACAGTGTATAACTATCATTTGTATAACTATATGTAAAAAGAACATATACGGTGTAGCTTATACAAGCATACAAGACCTCTGGAAAAATACGGAAGAAACTAACAACAGAGATGGCATCAGGGGACGGGACAGAGGAAAGAGGGAAAAGCGTTGTAGTATGCTTTTTACATTTTTTGAATTTTGAATATTGTGACTGCACAAGCTCTCTAGAGATCTAAAACAAGAAAACAATGAACATCCTGACGTTAAACATCAGTAGTTAAACAGCAAGAATTATGCATTTATCTGGCATTTCCAGAAGGAACTTATTTCAGAGTAACTTAAATAGCCCCAGGTGGTGAGGGAAGTGCCACTTCATGGAAGAATGCCAGCTCAGCTAATAGCTGGGGACACAATGACAGGAGGAGAAAAGCATCCGTATGAAACGCTTAATGAAATTACTGATTGAGGTGAGAATTACAAATTGATGTTAAAACTATTCGGTGAAAGAGGAACTGAACATCCAAATAGTGCAAAAATAACACCGTTCAGATCATTTCTGTCACAGGAAGAGACCCTAACAGTTCAAGGGAGGGATCAGACTAGATCTAGACATTTATGCCTTGTGATTTGATGCAAAACGAGTGCACATCCTCTATGACAGAGGCTGGCAATTTTTTCTATAAACGGCCAGATATTAAATATTTTAGGCTTTGTGGACCAAATGCAGTCTCTGTTGCAATTACTCAACTCTACCAACGTAGCACTAATGCAGCCACAGGCAGCATGCAAACATATGCGTCCTGATAAAACCTTGTTTATGAACGTTGAAATTTCAGTTTCATGTGTCATAAAATATTCTTCTTTTTTTTTTTTTTTACTTCCGTACTCCCAGAGCCTTTTATTAATCACCAGTAGTTCACCACCAGGTACACGCAGCCTTAGCAAAAAACAAAGGTCTGTGCTTACAGTTCAGTTTCCACCCACAACAACCTGTTGTCTTTTTGCCTGCGTCTTCCCATAGCGATTCTCTCCTGACTCACTAGTTCCATAATGACAGGTGACACAGCTTTACTGGTAACCTAGACCTTAGAGAAAGCACAGCCCCAGAAATAAAGTGGTCTCTTAAGTATCAGATACTGCCAGGAAACTTGGGGGCAACCCAAGTTGCCTGGTGTCCTGAGATTGTCACTGTTCCTTTATAATAAAAACTTTTCACGGTTCTTACTCTAGACTTACTCTGCACACACATGGCCCTATTCAAAGTATATTGAACATCACGTGAGTATAAAAAGGGAACATAATCAGTTTTCTGTCCCAAATCATAACAACAAAGTCGTCTTTTCTGTTACCTTATAAAGTTCTAGGGCAATGCCAGCTGCCATTTTTCCTCCGTAGGACTCTGAGAAAATGTAGAATGGAACTGTCTAGCAAGAAAATGAATTTACAAAACATTAAATATCCTGATTGCTTTTTAATTCACCCAAATTAACCTCACATCTGCTTTTGTCTTTTCCCCCTGTATCTGATTATCATGTCTGATTAGAATAGTGACTCCACGGCCATTCTTTCAAGCTAAAAAACCATCTTTAGCGATGATAAAAACAAAAGTCCACAACCCGATCTTAGGAGTAAAAAGATTTGCTCTGAAATCAGCCTGGCATTAAACTCTTGGTTAAGTTTACGCTTATTCTGATGGAAGCAGAGTTGCTACTGCTAGCCCTTTACTTAGCTGTTCCTGAGTCTTTGTTTACCTGGAATTCTTTGTGGCAATCGAAGAAGGTCTTCAGGAGAACCATCATGTCTGAAGCCACTGTAGCAAGGTCCTTGGCATATGCGTTGCTCTTGTTCACATAACTGAACCCACTGCCCACAGGATTATCCACAAATAGGAGACTGGCCGCCTGCAGCTACATGCCACAGAGGAAAACCAAATATTGCAGTCAGTTGTCACCAATTATCTTCTTATTTTTATTTTATTTTTTTAGAGACAAGGTCTCACTCTGTTGCCCAAGCTGGAGTGCAACGGCACGATCATAACTCACTGCAGCCTTTAACTCTTGGGCTCAAGGGATCCTCCTGCCTCAGCCTCCTGAATAGCTGGGACTACAGGTGTGCACCACCATGCCTCCTGGCTACCAATGAACTTTTGATTAATCAGGTCAGCAAAAACCACAGTGGGCATTATCAGTGTAGTGACGATATCCTTGTTGTTAAGAGAGATTTTTAAAAAATAAGTAACAGGAACATAGACTGCAGCAAAGAAAAGCACCAAAATAAATAAATAAATAACATAAAGAGTCAAGAAAGAAAGATTAATGCATACATGGGGAGCAAAGAATCTACGCTGTTGCTTTTCATGCAATACAAATGCACTAAAGGTAACACACTAGTGCAGGTGGAACCAAGCAGGGATCACAGTGTATACACTAACGAGGCAGCAACAGTACACTCAAGGTCTGAACACCACCCATCAGTTTTCTTTGAGATGAATCCAATTTCCCCATGGGGCTGGCCTCCCTGTACACTTCAAGAGCAGATTTTATTCTAATACCTTTTCCAAAGAGGCTGAGAGTTATAAAATTTTACATATGAAGGGATCCTTAGTGATGACACAATCCAGACCCGTCCCTTATTGATCAGGAAATTAAAACCCAGAAAGAATCCAGGGTGTGTTCCAGGTCACAAAATTGGATGGGTAACGGCAGTGTCAGGACTAGGGCCCCAGTCTCCTCACTCCTCGTTCGGTAGTCACTGGACATACGAGGCACATATGTCCCATCATACTGCCCTTTGAGTTCTGGGAGGCTTGGGGACAAGCCAGTGGGGCACTCTGTGCTGCTAGAAGTGACACTTCTAGTTGCAACCAAGTACAAGAATGTTCCAGGCCAAGGGGACAGTGTGTGCAAAGATAGGTTAGCTCCTGATGGGAGACGGAGGCTGGAGGAGGCACCCCGAGGAGAGTGGAGCACATCTGTAGCAACAGACGCCACCAGGAGAGCAGAAGCACAGAGCCAAGGATGGCCACAGCCTGGGTGAAACCCACAACGTGCAATAGCCCAACCAGCGGGCAGCGTGGTTCTGCCCATCGGTGTTTGGCAGCTTGGGAGTAGGGACCAAGCAGTGGACAGTGGGACTGACCCAGGGCCAGGCTTGGCGAGGCTGTGCAGGGAGAAGGATGAGGGAGCTGGGGGTTCACGTGGTCGGCCAGGAGGGGTTAGAGACGGACAGGATGTTAAGAATGAGGGGTGGAGGGAGCAGACCCAGAGACATCAAATGGGAAGGGCATGAGGGATGAAGTCAAGCTGCAAGGTAGGAGGGTAGGAGAGAAAAAAGTTAGAAGTTGTAGCTGGAGGGTGGGACCCTGGAGTCTGAGACTGCAGAGATGGCCAACAGGGGAGTCATGCAGGGTCCTGGGTGTCTGCTAGAGTGGGACGATGGAGAGAAAGATCATCAAATTGGAGAAGGCAAGAGAGACTGGTGTATAATAAACTGTCCTGAGAAACAGGCAGAGAAGCTGGGGGAGAGGAGGCCTGTGGACAAGAGCCAGGAGCTCAGAATTCCCAGGAAGAGGAAAGGGTCAGTGGCTGGACTGCTGCACCTGTGGCCCCACCCAGGGTTGAGTGGTGGGGGGCCCTGCCTCTGCGAGGCCACAAGGCAGGTTCAGCTAGGGGTTGTCGTCACTGTACCCAGGTGGTTCTTCGAGGTTTGAGATCTCTGTCAAGGGGCCCAATTTCCTCGAAATTTCCAAATCCAGTGCTGGAACCGCCTGGACCGCCCTGTGGAAGACAGAAGAAACAAACATGAATGCAGAGAAAAATTATAGCTGGATCTTAGTCTTTACAATGGATGACTGCATTCACTGTAAACAATCTGTGATTCAGTCACTGATGGCTGAGTCAACCTGCACAAAAGACACAATTTCTCCAGTGAACCAGAGGCCTTTGCATTAACCGAGCTCTTCTGGCAACTGCTGAAGTCCTTCTCTTTGAAAGGAATAGAGCTGGGCTGAGAGGCCCTGGAGGGAACTTTCTTACATCCTGATTCTCCGAGCTGGAGCCCTGGCCTGCCGCGGGGCTCGCTGACCATCGGAGCCCTTCAGGAACATCTCATCTAACCATTCTCACTTCAAAGATGAGTAGAAAGACCCAGAGCCCAGAGAGGGGATGTAGCTGGCCCTGGGCCACTCAGCAACTGGGACTCTACCAGGGCTAGCCCCTGGGCCTTGTGACTTCTCCCCACCACCCTCTTTCCAGGAATGGGAGACTCTCCTGAGTCCCTGTAGACTGATAAGGGACCCAGACTTAGGAGCAGTTTAGTCAAGCAGAGTCTTTGGATTTAATGTAGCAAATTCCGAAGTCCCAGGGCAGGGAGCACTTGATACTGTGGGTATCCAGGGCGGGGAGAGGCAGGATTCTGAACTGAAGTTCGGTGCCTGGAGCCCCCAAACTGGGAGGCAGAAGTTCTATGGGCTCTGAAGGGCTCAGAGACCAGAGTAGAAGAGAGAAACTAAGGGGCAAAATGGGGCGAGTTGGGTGGATTTTCTGACTGAGATGGTCAGGGGAAGCACCATCAGTGCTTTTCTAGATGAATCCCGGGAAGGAGCTAAGCGGGGGAGGCTATGAGGAGGGCAGAAGCAGCTGAGGCCAGGCCACAGGCCCAGGGCCTAGAATAAAAGCATACAGCCTTTCTGTGCAGGAGATACAAAAAATAAAAGCGGCCAGGTACGATGGCTCATGCCTATAATCCCAGCACTATGGGAGGCTGAGGTAGGAAGATCGCTTGAGGCCAGGAGTTTTAGATTAGCCTGGGCGACATAGCAAGACCCCATCTCTACAAAAAATAACTTAGAAAAATTAGCTGGGTGTGGTGGAGCACACCTGTAGTCCCAGCTCCTTGGGGGCTGAGATGGGAGGATCACTTGAGTCCAGGAGTTTGCGGCTACAGTGAGCTACGACGATGCACTGCACTGCAGCCTGCGTGACAGAACAAGGCCCTGTCTCAAAAACAAGCAAACAAATAAACAAACAAAAACACAGATAAAAGGGCTCTTGGAGAACAGAAGCCAGGACAATTTGTGTAGGGAAATATAAATAAAATTTAAAGAGACAAGATGGAGTCAGAGCTAAGGGGTAACTAAATAACTGCAAAAGGGTCCCACCGGGAAAGACTTTACAGCTCTAATATTTTGAATCTATACCAGCCTAACTCTTATCAAACTGGAAGGCTATAAATTTCCCTGATTATATGTACTTCGTATCTTAAGATTTCCTAACACATTGGTCACAAGTTCACAAACCAGATGGAGCTGTTCATCGCAGCCCTATTCATATAAACAGAGGGAGGGGTGCAGCTCCGCTGCCCCCCAGCAGGGCACGGGTGAGTCAGTCAGAACACGTCCACACTGTGGACTGTCACCCTGCCAATCAGAATCACAAACTCTGAAAAACTACGTGGCAACATTGAAAAATGCTTATCATGCAACATATAATAAATTAAAGGCAAGGATGTACCCTCAAATGAAAGCTGGGCCCCTTTTTCCTAGTGGACTTACTGGGATGAGGCAGGATCAAAGGGGAAGGGGGACGACAGGTGGGAATCCTGGGGGGAGCGGGGTCTTTGCGGGAGGAATCCCACTTCCCCGCCTGCTACCCCTCCCCCCACATGGCCACCAGATGCAGGCTGGAGGACACTTCTGTTCTCTTTGAATACAGCCTACTGCAAAAATTCTTTCTGTCTAGAACTTTGGGATAGGGTGCTACCAAAGCTCAGGCCTATCCAGTGACTCTGAAATACAGGAATTGTGTCAGTGGACCAAACGAAATGCTTCAGTGACTGAAAGTGTCCCTAAAATAGCTCGCTACTCCACGCAGATGACGTGCCCTCGATTTTCAGTGATCCTCCCCACGCCAGAAGTCAGTGCACACGTCCTCTGGAGGCAGCTAAAATAGATTTCCTCCTATTAATCTAAATTGATCATTTCTTCTGGAAGCATAATTTTTTCTCCCTTGGGCCTCTGGGGAAATGGAGAAAAGCAATTTAGCATCTCCAGTTGATAATCTTCAAATGGTATCTCAGCTCAAAAGGTTAACCTAACCAAAGGTCACCAAGGGGACAGCCTCCAGGAGCCAGGCAGGGAAAAGAGGAGCCCTCTTCCCCAGGAGCTCCCAGCCCCTTTGGCCCTCTTTGAAAGGGGCTGCCACCACCCAGCTGTGGGGACAGTGAGTTCAGGCTCCAAAGCCTGATTTCTAGAAAGAGGAAGAAGATATCCTGATTTTAAAATGTTGGCAACTGATTCAATTAAAACAACAATTCCACTCTGCAGTCAGCCAAAAGGACAGCTTGCAACTTCTCAAATTCAGTGTTTTTCAAATTGTTTTCCTGACAATCCAGAAAGTGTCCCTGGGGTAGCCTGGACAAAGAGGAGGCTCAATGGGTGGAACTTGGGCCCCGCTAGCACCCCCAGCCTCAGCACTTTCATCTGCTTTGCCTCCCATATGTAAACTTTCACTGGGAGATGAAAAAAGTTCTGCTGACTAATAAAAAGTTTGAAAACTACCGAAATCTCCAGATTAGAAAACTAAGGCCCAGGGAAGGAAGTGTCTCATCACAGCTATATGTGGCAGGAGGGCATTGAAAACCCATGGCTCCTGACCAGCAGGTCTGGGCTTGTCCCCCACCTGGCTCTTGCTACCAACATGCTGCACTTTCATCTCCAGCAGCTCTAGGTGACAGAGCTCCCCAGGCTGATGCACGTGAGTTCTTCCTCTAGGACATTTTCCGTACCTGCACCCTGGGGACTGAGCCCCACCTCCAGCCCTCAGAAGTGGCACACGTGATAATCCCAAAAGAGAAAAGTCACTCCCTGAAAGCTGTTCCTCCCCACCCTGTGTCCCCAGAGAGTCCGCATCCACTGGCAGGGGAGGCAAAGTCTGGGCACCAGGAGGCTGCTTAGAAAGGCTGGCATTTTGGAGAAAGTCTAACGTCCTACGAAAGTGAGTGCCAGGACCCCTATTTCCTGGTGAGCAGCCTGGGCCAGGCACACATTTTCCAGAGGCTGAAGCAAGACCATGTTCCTTAACCCTCCCTAGACACTGGTCTTCCAGCTGCATGTGGGCCACTCCTAAACAGATTACTTCAGGAATGCCTGCCCCTAAATACCTTTCCACCAGCTCCCTGCCTTCAATCCTACCACCAGAGCTCAGGGTTAAAATGCAAGCACACTTAGGAGAAGAGGGAGGGCTATGCATTCACACTAAAATGCAAAAGGCTAGGTATAGTCAAAAGATCAGATTTTCTGGGGGTAGGAAGTTCGAGTCCAGGAAAGGAGTGTGGGGAGGGAGAGGGTCAGGGTACCTCAGTCTTTAATTTGGAACCTTCAAAACACCTTTTATTAGCAGGTAGTCAAATATATCAACTGGAGTTTTCAGTGAGGTCTCCTGCAGCTGTCTGGACTCCATATAAACAGATCCTGGCAAAAAGCCAGAACCCCCTGACTCTCTGATTTAGCTTCCTTGGCTATACTATTGCCACAGTCTATCTCAGAAAAGGATGTCCAACCCCCCAGGCCTGGCTGCTGGACCAAAGCAGTCCCTTGCTGCTGAGCTACCAGCCCTCAAGAGCAAGCAAAGAGCACAGTGGGGAAGACCTGGCCTCAACTTCAGGTCAGGCAGGGAAGCTACCTTACCTGAAGCCACATGACCAGGGGCAGTTCTGAGAAGTTCTTGCAGGGGTTGGTGGCATAATAGAGCCACCAGAACATGTGGGCATCCTCGCGGACAGTCACGTAATCCCATTCTTCCTTGCCCTCATCTGCAGGCCAGTCGATGACAGCTCCTGAAACAGAAGGTCGAGTTCATTTTCCTGAAGAATGCCTAATGTCCGGGTAAATTCCAAGCCTGGTAGAGATGGCCATGCTAGGCTAGAGATGATTTGTTTTATATGTTAATTTACCCACCCCAATATATTGTGGGAATAAGAGAAAAAGCCCTCTGCTATGAAAAAAGAAACCAAACAATAGAGGCATAGGAGACTGAGGGCTTTCACTTTTCACTCTGTGAATGACATGAGGTGATAGGAGGCCCATTTCCTAACAGGGCACGGGGACCGACTGCAGCCTTAGGTAATTTTTCTAGCATTTGCAAAATATGTATTGATAAAGAGTAGGTTAAATACATTTTCTCTGTCACCTTTTGCTATCTTTCTGTAATGTCTCAATTTTTAATAGTAACCATAAAACACTTTCATAATTCTGTAAAAATAAGAAAGATCTTTACATTTTGAGGAAAAAGAAAAATCTCAAAATGCAATTTGCTGGTTTTTATATTGCATTTAATACATGAATAAACAGGCATCACAGGCTGGGTGTGGTGGCTCATACCTGTAATCCCAGCCCTTTAGAAGGCTGAGGCAGGAGGACTGCCTGAGGCCAGGAGAGTTTGAGACTAGTCTGGGCAACCAAGGGAGACCTCCTCGCCACAAAAAATTAAAAATTCAGCCAGGCGTGGCAGTGTGCACCTGTAGTCCCAGCTATTTGGGAGGCTGAGGCAGGAGGATCACTTTAGCCCAGGAGTTGGAGGTTACAGTGAGCTATGATCACATCACTGCACTATAGCCTGGGCAACAGAGTGAGATCCTGTCTTTAAGAAATAAAAAAAAAAAAAAAAAAAGATGAAAGGGAATAGCTCAAGCAAAACAGAAGCCAGGGCAATTTATGTAGGGAAATCTAAAGAAAAAGACTTTATCACTCTAATGTTTTGAACCGACGTTGCACTCTACGCCACTCTGCACTCCAGCCCGGGTGACAGAGCAAGACCCGTCTCAAAAAAAAAAAAAAAAAAAAATTGAAAAAAGAAAAAAGGCATCACAACTTAGTAGAGCTGAGACTATTCAACATATGGTACCAGAGCAACTCTCACCTTTTTGGGGAAAAAAATAAGATAGAAATTTAGGTCCTTTCAGCACTATAAAGCAAAACAAGTTCCAAGTAGATCAAGTATTTAAGTTTTACAATTTAAATATTTAAAAAATACAGAAACATAGTTGCATATTTTTCTGACCTCTGGATGGGGAAAGGATTTAAGCAAACCCAAGAGACTGTAAAGAAAAATATCAACAGAGCTGAGGACAGAAATTAAAATCGCTACACAACAAAATTTCTGTACATCAAAAATAAAAAGGCAAACAGCAAAGAAAGATCTGCAACAAATATGAAAAAGGGTAATTTTCCTTACTCGTGTGGATCAATTTTTTTAAATTGAAGAAAAAAAGGTATTTCTATATATATCTCCAATAATCCCCCAACTCCAGTTTTCCTTAGTTCAGCGGTCCCCAGCCTTTTTGGCACCAGTGACCGGTTTCATGGAAGACAATTTTTCCACAGGGGTGGGGGGGGTAGGGTGTGGTGTGGTGGGTGGGGGGGTGTGGGGCTCAGGCAGGGATACGAGGCCCATTTCCTAACAGGGCACAGGGACCAACTGCAGCCTTAGGTAACTTTTCTAGCATCTGGAAAATATGTATCGATAAAGAGTAGGTTAAATATATTTTCTCTGTCACCTTTTGCTAAAGCAACAACTTTCAAGTTACAGTATATATTTTTTTTTCTCAAAAACTATTCTGTGGTTAAAAAAAGAGCTGATGTTAAGAGATGATGGGAGCTGGAGTTTTTTGCCTTCTACTTCCTCTTTTCTCAAATTTCAAGCCCTTTTGGCAAATAAAAGAACAGTGGTCCCAACAGCAAAGAGAGGAGATGGGACCAGGGAGGGAGACAATGGTGGTGTCTTGTGTCTTGATTACACTGGAGATTTATAAAGTCAGAAAGGTGTCCTGAGGGGCAAAGAGAATGGCTAAAATATTATAAATGTGGCTATCAGCCTCTATACACAAGTAACACAAGATTACAGTCTCCTTGGCAATGACAGATAAGGCTCAGGTCCCTTTTGACCTAACCCCTGGCCCTTCTCCCTTCGCTGGCAGTGACCACTGTTAAAATTTGGGGCCAACATATTTTACAACATTTCCCAGACACAAGCTCAAAAGCCAGACAGATGATTCCCATTTTATAAAAGGGAAACCAAGAACTGTTAAACAACCGGCCTAAGACCACAGGGCAAGTTTGTGGCCAATTCAAATTCTCAGTTCTGCCTTGAGAGCAGAAAACATTTTGCTGAAGGAGTGAAAATCAATTTGCAAGTCATCCTATTAAATATTAATACAAATTTGTTTTTGCCTGAAAGGCTCGCGCTAGAGGCAGATGTGGTCTTGCCTGTTCGGATAAAGCAGAGGGATAAGGGTCTTATCTCAACGCTACGTCCCATTCGTGGTAGGATTTTTAAGAGTCTTTTTGGCCACATATATCAGCTCAAAATGAAAAGACATCACAAGCTCATTTAGCAGCCGATCACGGTGGGAAAGGGAGGTGGCCTTCAGATCGCGGAAACCTCATAGATCAGCAGTTTCCCCCAATCATTCATATTTGCACAGCTGCTTCTACCTAGGCGTAGATGAGAGAGGAAGCACCAGACCACCGACGGCCGGAAAAGGACAGAAAAAGCACTTTCAATTAAAATAAAAAGTGAGATTCAAAAGCAACTTAATCATGCAATGTAAGAACCGGAGAAAAGAGATTTTAAAGCACAAACCCACTAACAAACTCTCATCCTTGGAGCGAGGAGAGGTACCGGCCGCTGGTGCGAATTTTGGTCGAACCTACCTGCGCTCAGGCCCAGCAGCAGCGACAGCAGCAGCGGCCACCGCGGGAGAGCAGAGGACCGCGGCGCCAGCTCCATGACGAATACCGCGGGGCAGCATCAGCAACAGGCTGGCCCTGGCGCCCCACCACGTGACGGCGGTGGGCGGGGCCGGGGCCGGGACGAGACCTCAGCCGGCCGGAGGCGTGGCCTGAACCGGCCGGGGGCGGGGCCTGGGCGGGACTTCAGCCGGCCGGGGGCGGGGCCAGGGCCGGACTGACGGCTCGCAGGGGTCAGTGCACCCTCTGCCGGGAGGCCACCCAGGCCACCCAGGGGGCCACCCAGGTCCCCTGCAATCGCGCTCAGACAGTTCTGCCCGCCCGGCCAGGTCGCTCTCTGCCATTTTAAGGAAGGCATTGTGGGGAGGAGGCATTTAATGCATTTATCTAAGTTGTGCAACGGATCAAGAGACTATAGGGGAATAACCGCTGTCCTTCCTGCCCCGCCCATCCCTTCCTTCCCCAACAAAAGGCTTCACACTTCAAGGACCACTCCATCTGCGACAAGTCAGATTAAACCTGAACTAGCTGGTCTTTGGAAACTGTGCCATTCCATTTTCAGAGGTGTGTTTTAAAAATTATATTTATTTTAAAATTACGTATATTAGGAACGTTTAGGAAATGTGGGAAATAATTAGCTCATACATAACCATTGTTGACATTTGGCATTTTTTTCATAGTCTTTTACTTAATCTTTTAAACACTAATAAACGTTTTTATTGTTCTTTTCTTCTCTCTTGATAGTTTGTGATCGGCATTATTATGTGTCGTTACATTATCTTCACAAGTCATTTTAAAGAAAGAATTGAGGGACTGGGGTTTGGGAAAGGAAAGGGAGAATCTGTGGATGGCAGAGAAGTTTTCTTGCGTGTGAGCGTGCGTGTGTGTGTCCGAAGGTCATTTTTATTTTAGAAAGTACTGAGTAACTCACCTCACAGAGCTAGGGAACAAGATACAGCAGGAGCTGTATGAAGGTCGACTTACTTCTAAATACTGTTTCTAAAATATATATAACAAACACCAAAAGACAAAAGAAGAACAAAAAGTACATGTGGCCAAGACGCCCCTTTTCCTGCTCTCCTCCCCACTCCTCTCCTCGCTGCCCCCCATACAGATGCTCTTACTCTGCAGCCTCTAGACCTGGCAGACCCGCACCACTCCCGGGGGAGGGGCTCCGCGCTGAGATCTGGGCGGGAGAAAAATATGCCACCCCTGGCGCCCTCCGCCCCCCATTTTCTCCTGCTTTAGCATGGGGTGGTTCTAAATGCCTAAAATCCCATCACATTGGTATTGGGGATGGGCCTCTGGAAAAACATTTGGAAGATATGTAATATTTAATAGGTACACCCCTAATCACAAAGAAAAACACTTTCCTAAGCTTTTCCTGTCTCAAGTTTCCAAATTGG
>CAUYRT010027056.1:0-38175 GCA_963574885.1 Lepilemur ruficaudatus | reverse complement strand
TCCAGTTTCATTCTTCTGCATGTAGCTATCCAGTTTTCCCAGCACCATTTGGTGAAAAAGTCTTTTCCCCAATGTATATTTTTGTCTGCTTTGTCAAAGATTATATTACCATATGCAGATGGCTTCACCTCTGGATTCTCAGTCCTGTTCCAAAGATCTATGTCTCTGTTCTTGTGCCAATACCAAGCTATTTTAATTATTATTGCTTTGTAGTACAGCTTGAAGTCTGGTAGACTCATACTTCCCAGCTTGTTCTTTTTACTTAAGATTGCTTTGGCTACACGGGGTCTTTTCTGGTTCCATACAATGTGTAGAATTATTTTTTCTAGATCTGTAAAGAATGATGGCAGTTTGATGGGGATTGCATTAATTCTGTAGATCATTTTAGGTAGCATGGTCATTTTAATGATATTGATTCTACCAATCCATGAGCAAGGTAGATTTTTCCATCTGTTTCCATCTTTTACAATTTCTTTTTTTAGTGTTTTGTAATTCTCCCTGTATATGTCTCTCACATCTTTCATTAAATATATTCCTAGATATTTAATTTTCTTTGGGGCTATCATAAAAGTATTGCATTTTTTATTTGAGTTTTGGCTTGGCTATTATTGGTGTATATGAATGCTTCTGATTTGTGTGTACTGATTTGATAACCTGAGATTTTACTGAATTCATTTATCATTCTAGAAGTCTCTTGGACGAATCCTTGGGGTTTTTTAGATATAATATATCATCAGCAAAGAGCGAGAGTTTGATCTCATCTGCCCCCATTTGGATGCCCTTAATATCCCTCTTTTGCCTGATTGCTATAGCTACGGCTTTGAGCACTATGTTGAATAGAAGTGGAGATGGTGGGCATCCTTGTCTAGTTCTGGTTCGAAGTGGGAATGGTTTCAATTTTTCCCCATCTAGTATGATATTGGCCATGGATTCATCATAAATGGACTTGATAATTTTAAGATATGAACCATCTATGATTATTTTATTAAGGGTTTTTACCAAAAAGGTGTGTTGGACTTTGTCAAATGCTTATTCTGTGTCTATTGAGAGAATCATAGTCTTTGTTCTTGCTTTTGTTTATGAAGCAAATTGCATATATAGATTTGAGTATGTTGAACCAGCCTTGCATCCCTGGAATAAAGCCCACCTCGTGGTGATGGTGAATTATTTTTTTTTTTTTTTGATGTGCTGCTGAATTCTATTTGCTAAAACTTTGTTTAGGATTTTTGCATCTATATTCATGTGAGATATTGGTCTGTAATTATCTTTTTTTGTTGTTGTTGTGTCCTTTCCTGGCTTCAAGGTGATATTGGCTTCATGGAATGAGTTAGGAAGGATACCATCTTTCTCAATATTGTGGAGTAATTTCTGTGGTATAGGTATGAGTTCTTCTTTGTATGTTTGGTAAAAGTCTGAAGTGTAGCCACCCAAATAAAGCTGAATTTACATTCTTCTCAGCAGCCCATGGAACGTTCTCCAAAATAGATCATATACTAGGCCACAAATCAGACCTCAACAAATTCAAGACTATAGAAATTATATCATGTATCTTCTCTGACCATAGTGGTATAAAATTAGAGATCAATTCCAGCAGAAATACTCACCACTTCACATAGTCATGGAAACTAAACAATCTATTGTTGAATAACTATTGGATCAAGGAGGAAATACAGAGGGAAATCAAGAGTTTCTTTGAACTAAATGATAACAGAGACACAAGTTATCAAAACCTGTGGGATACAGCAAAAGCATACCTGAGAGGAAAACTAATAGCAATAAATGCTCACATCCAAAAAACAGAAAGCTTAGAAATTGACAAGCTAATAAATTGACTCAAGGAATTGGAAAAGGAAGAGCAACAAATTCCAATTCTAGTAGGAGAAAAGAAATAACTAAGATCAAAACAGAACTAAATGAAATTGAGAACAAGAGAACAAGAGAATTATATGGAAGATCAACAAAACCAGAAGCTGGTTTTCTGAAAAGATAAACAAAATTGACAGCCCTCTTGCTAGAACTCAAAGGGAAAGGACTCTAATAAACTCAATTGGAAATGAAAAAGGAGAGGTCACAACAGACACCACAGAAATACAAAACATTATTTTTGATTACCATAAAAAACTATATGCCCCAAAACTACACAATGAGGGGGAAATGGACAAATTCCTAGAAACATACAACCTCTCTAAGTTCACCCAGGAGGTTACAGAATTTCCAAATAGACCAATCTCAAGCTCAGAAATTGGAGCAGCAATTAAAAACCTCCCAGAATGGAAAAGTCCTGGACCAGATGTATTTGTCTTTCTTAAAAAGTCTTCATTTCACTTTCATTTTCTGAGGGATATTTTTTCTGGGTTGATAGTTTCCCCCCAACCCTGAATTTTAAAGATGATATTCTGCTGTCTTGTACATTGTGTTATTTCTGAACAAATATTTGCTGTCATTCTTATCTCTGTTCCTTTGTATATAATGTGTTTTTCTGCTCTGGTTGCTTTTAGAATTTTGTCTTTATATCTGTTTTAAACAGTTTTATAATGAAGTATCTTCGTGTAGTTATTCTATTTCTTCTACTCAAGCTTTGTTGAGCTTCTGGGATGTATGTGTGTATAGTGTTTATAAACTTTGGAAATTTTTAAGCCATTAGTTATTTACATATATTTAAATATATTTTTCTAACTTCCCTTATCTTCTCCTTCTGAGACTTTAATTACATGTAGGTTAGTTTGCTTTTAGTTGTCTCCCAAGTCTCTTATGATCTATTTATTTATTTTCCTATCTTTTTTTCATTGTGTATAATTTCTATTGCTATGTTTTGATGATCACTAATCCATTCTTCTGAAGCATTTAATTTTCTGTCAATCCCATTTGGTGTATTTTTTAATCTCAAGAAGTATAATTTGGATATCTATAAGTGTATATTTATGTATACATATATCTGTGTATAAGTGTGTGTCATGTATATATAGTATATTTTTGTCTTGTTCATTTTCTTTTATTTTCTTGAACACAAGTGTATTTATAAATGCTGTTATATTTACTTGCTCTACAAACTTAATCATCCATGTAATTTCTAGGTATGTTGCTAGTGATTGATTCGTCTCTTTATTATGGATTCTATTTCCCTGCTTTTTTGAATGTATAGTAATATTTTTTTATTTATTATATTTATTGATACATAATAAATGTACATAGTTTTAGGGAACTTTTACTGGATGCCAGAAACTGTGAATTTTGGTTTTATGAGTGAATTATTGTTTTCTATTCCTTTAAATATTTTGGGGTTTTGTTCTGGGATGTAGTTGTTATTTGGAAACAGTTTGATCTTTTCAAGGCTTTTTTCAGGCTCTGTTAGGCTGATCCAGGACAGCTTTTGGTCCAGAACTAATTTATTCTACTATTGAGGCATTACCATTTTGAGAATTTATTTAATGTACTGTGTATTTAGAGGTCTTTCTATCCTTCTGTTTGGAAACCAAACTATTTGTAGCCCTATGGGGTTCCTGAGGTTTGTTTCCCCTGCCCCTCTTTGGTGATTCTTGTCCCAGTCTTGCTGGTTTTTTCATATGTATGTGTTGAGTACCCAGCTGAAGGCTCAAGGAGAAACCTCTATAGATCTCCAGAACTCTCTTTCTTCATAGCTCTCTTCTCTGTAGTATTCCCCCTTGTTAATTTTAGCTGCTTTGGGGTCCTTATACTCTGAACTCTTATCTCCTCCATGTAAAGAGACAGTGGGCTGTATTTCCTACCCTGCCTTGTGACCTGAAACTGCCTTCATGCAAAAAGTTGAATCAGTGATGGAGCTCACCTCATTTGTTTCCCCTGCCTAAGGGCTCACTGTCCTGCCTGCTTATTTTCTATTTTCTGAAAACTTTTGTTCCATAAATTTTGCCTCCTTTTAGTTGTTTAAAAGAGTACAAAGTTTTTAATTTGTTGAAGAAAGGGTCACTGAAAATAAATGATATCTTCTTATATTTGTGCCTTTAGCTTATCGTATATCTGAACCCAACTTAATTGAAACTTTTCTAACAATCTCATCTTTCTGATCTGATTCCTTCTGAAGTAATGCCCAAGAATGAAAAGGCAAGTACGTCTACATAAAAACAGGAAAAAACCAGAGACATAAATAGGAAAATGAGTTGTATGAAACTAATTCCCACAGCTTTACTTCTAGGGACTTATACTCAAGTTTGGTGGTGCCAGATGCTTTAGACTGGTAGTTGAGAAGTTACAATAATATGATTCCATCTTTTAGCTTTTCCACTTGGCATCCTTTGATATCTTTGGTTTGAGAATCCATGACAATATTCATAAACACCAGAAGCTTTATCACCACGATAGGAGGCTCACAATCCATTATGGATTAAATATTTATATTAATTTCTTATTTTTATTCATGGTCCCTCAAGTAGATATTAAATGATACAGAGGGAATGGTGGAAATTTTATCTTGATGTGACAATCACAGCAGGAAAAACCTGAGGTTTATTACCACATAACATGTCTCTGGTTTTCCTATCTGTTCTTCTGCAGAATAGCTGGAAAACAGCTTTTCAATTCCTGGATTCTTTTACAACATTTTACCATATGCTCATCCAAATAAAAAAAAAAAAAGAATACTGTGCCCCAGATTTGCTCGATTCTATATGTCCATTCCAGGAGGACATACGTTTGCACTGTTGTAAGCAGAAAATTAAAATTGTCACCCTTGTTCCGCTTCCTAGGCTTCCTTCCTCATTATTATGTAATCATCCATAGGCTCATATCAACTTTTTTCTCTTATCTTACCAATGATAGATGGGGCCCCTGCATCCTGAAAACATAGCAAATGTATATGTCTACTACTTATATGGGGTGAGAAGCTAGAAGTGTTGACAAGAGATCATATATAGAAAAGCTGAAAGTAGTAATTTTGGCTTTAAGAGGCAGTGTTTACAAATATTTAAGAAACATAAGTTGTTGAACTTTGAAAATATTTTTGACAAACCATGCCTTTTTTAATTTATGTGATATTACCTAACTTTAGGAGGTAATATATTATTTCCTAACTCATAACAAAGTCAGGACATTCTTTCTAAATTTCTGTTTACCAGAAGAAGGAATTCTGCATCACCAAAAGTTGATTCAATTTAAAATTCTCTTGTGATGAGATCAGGATATTTACTGTTGTAATACTTGAGTTCAAAAATGATAGTCTTTGACTGATTGGTCAAGCCACTGACAGTTCTAGAAAAACTCAGTAATTCTAAGTGCAATAATAAAATTCTGCCACACTAGGACCTACAATTCGATAATCCTACAACTATTTCACTGTACTCATCTACATCATGTTCTCCTTTTCCTCCTCACCAAGAGCAAATGTATTCACTTTCTAGCATGTTTCTTCAACTCCCTTGGCTTCATCACATTCACAGGACAAAGTCTCAATCCTGCTTAAATCTAAATTACTGACTCTTCTTCTAAGAACTTTTGAACTCACACAAGTCAATGTGTCTAGAAAAAATATATAAACACACCTAATGGGTGCAGTGAGCACCATCTGGGGGATAGACATGCTTGAAGCTCTGACTCGGGTGGGGCAAAGGCAATATAAGTAAGCTAAACACTTGTACCCCATAATATGCTGGAAAAATTAATAATAATAACAATAAATACATGATTTACTAATTGACTTACTTTTTAATACATGATGACTAACCTCCAATGTGCTCTTGGTACTTTGCAGATATCTGATTACATCCAATATACCGTTTTTATTTTTAAAATTCTAAATTACTTCCTATTTCACTGAGAAAATTGAAACAACCAGGAAAGATTTTCCACAATTTTCCACTATCACCTTTACCACCTACCTGCCTCTTTATTCATATACTTTTCCTGTTTGCCTTGTATTGGGATGAAGTGTCCATATTATTGTCTGAGACCAACTTCTACACTTGTCCACTAGGTCCCCATTCCCTCTTCCTTACTCAAAGATATTCCACTAGCCATTCTCTGTCTGCTTCCTGGTACATCATCATTTTCCCTCCCTCTGCCAGATCATTTCCATCAGCATTTAAAAGTGCTTAAATTTATTCCAACTTAAAATACAGCAACAAAAAACTTCTGATCTTAAGTCCCCTTCAAGTTAATGCCTCATTTTTGTTCTCTTTTTTTTTAATAGAAAAACTCCTCAAAAGAACTGTCTATATGGGCTGTCTCTAGCCATTCTCCCTTTATCTACTATTGAGTCTATACCAGTAAGTCCATCTCTCCACCTAATATGCCCTAGTCAAATTTACCAATAATCTCCATGTTGCCAAATTTAACGGTCAACTCTCAAACCACATCTGACACGACCTCTCGGTAGCCTTGGACAGAGTTGGCCATTTCCTTCTCTGTGAAATATTTGCCACTTGGCTTCAGAATGTCATTTTCTCCTTTGGGTGGTCCAATCTCAGTCTTCTTTCCTCAGTCTCTCACTAAACTTTTGAGGGCTCTGGATCCCTCTCTTCAGGGCTTTTTATACTCTACTTATAGTCATATATAATAAAACCAAGCCCAAAATTTATATCTCCACCCATGACTTTTCCCTCAACTCCAGATTTGTATATGTAGCTGACTCCTTGACATCTCATCCACTTGGCTATCTATTAAGCATCTCAGACTTTATAGGTCTGAAAGTAAACTCCTAATCTTCATCACCAACCTGCTGTCTTCCCCATTTTAGTGAATAGTAAATTCATCCTTTGGCTCAAGTCAAAATTTTGGAGTAATCTTTGACCTTACTGTTTGATAAACACTTTATATCCATTCCTTTAGCAAATTCTGTTGACCCGACCTTCAGAATATATCCACATTCAACAGCTTATCACAACAGCAGTGCTACCTTTGGTGTACAGTGGCATCACCGCTCATGTGAATAACTTTAACAGTCTTACTACTCACCTCACAATGTGCACTCTCTCCTGCCCACTCTATTCCCTGTACAGCTGCTAACATGATTCTTTCAACGCTTAAATTAGATCATGTTTACCATCTGCTCAAAAACCACTAATGACCTGCCCTCTTACTCACAGTAAAAACCAAAGTCTTTACAATCACCTCAGATCATCCCCTGACTATTTTCATTGCACCTTTCAGCTCTTTTTCAAATGTCAGCCTCACGATGACACCTTTGCTGACTACCGGTTTAAAATTGTAAAACATCCTCCAGGCCCGGGCACTGCCCATTTTCCCTCCATCCTTTATTTATTTTTTTCCTAAAGAAAACACCTCATCATTGCATATATTATGTTTTTGTATTTATTTTTTATTGTCTGCCTTTATCAATAAAAGGTGACCTTATTCAGAGCAGCGATTTTTCTTTCTTTCTGTTTAGTTCCATGTTCTTATATTAGCACCTAGAACAGTGCCTGATACTTACTATTTGTTGAAGGACTGAGAGAAACAAAGCTTTTATACAAACTGAAATATTTATTGAGTTTTTAAAAGTACCTTTAGTAGGTATAGACTATTATAAGCTGTATGGATATCATATTTGTGTTCAGAATCCCAGGCATACATTTATTGCTAACCAAATGAAAGCATCGCTGTCTACTTCAATAGTGATGTGATAAAGGAATATGAATTAATGATGTGTGTGTGTGTTTCTTATTCATTATCCCTGCCCACAATGTATCACTGTTTTGCTTCAACTTCCAATGGCTCCAAACTTTTACACACACACACACACACACACACACACACACTTAAGACTTTCCACACTTAGGCATACCTACCTATCACAGATAGTTCACATTATTTCTCACTGAGAATTCGCCATTTCTACAACTCTTTTCTCTGTCTCAAGAGCACTGTGCTCTCTTTATGCTTAAGTAATCACCTATGAATTTTCCTTACCTAGAATGCCCTGCCATTTCTTACCTATCTTAGAAAATTTCCACTGTTCTACTTGAGAAATGCCGCCAATACTGACTAGCCTCTTCTCTCTATATTTACAGACATCATTGTCTGTTATTCATGTAACATGTCTCCTAATCTGCCTATATTGAAAGCATGCTTGTCATGGCTTCATTGCCTTTCTAAAACATCCACCTGGAAAAAGATAATTCTGATCAAATTTAACTGCCTATTTTCGTTGAATTTATACCCCTCATGGTGAGCACTGATGGAGCACCTAGCAGATTGGGAGCACCTAGCTACCCTAAATTTGTGATGTCAGACAGGAAGGTACTGTTATTCATTTCCTAATTAATCCTAACCTTCATTTTTTGCAACAGTTATTTCCAACCTTCTCCCTTTTCCTAAAACCTCTGTCCCTGCTAGTTTGCTTCTTATCCCTCAGCATATGTCCTAGCCTCCTACTTCAAAGAGAAAATAGATGCCTATTAATATATCTTTCTCAACTTCATGCAACCAAAGCAGCTTATTTGCACCTGCACTTCTCTTTTCTCTCCCTCTCATTTCAGTGTAGGAACTGATGGTCTAAGGCTAATCTCTCTGCCTGTGCACAGGTCTCCTCCCTTCTCACCTGTTCAGCATTCCACTCTGTGAATGAGGGAGGATTCCTTCTCCTGTATCTTCAACTGTCCCACTATTTCGGGCTTCCTTTCCATCAGTACTGAACATGCTCAAGTGTCGCTTAACTTTAAAACAACCTCTTGATGTTGCATTCTTCTCTGGCCACTCCCCTCTTCATCACAACTTGCTTTATGGTTACAGACTTTGAAAGTGTCAACTACCTTTGTGGTTATTCTTCTCTTTCTACTCATTTCTCAATCCAGTGTGTTCTAGTTTCTGCCCCTACCACTAGGCAGAAACCCTAACTCCAAATCTCAGGATAAAGTCTTAATCTGTAGCGTGGCTTAATGCAGCCTGCCTTTTGACGCCCACATCTTGTCATACCTTCCTCAGTGTTCCCACGTCCACATGCCCCACCTTTCCCCAACACGCTCACTGTGCACCAGGGCTTCTCATAATTCTTAGACGATCTAATGAGCTCTCTGCTTCTCTGACCTTCAGGGTTTCACATCTTGTGACTTTGGCTGGCTAGTTAGCATTTGTGTGTTCTCCAAGTCTCACTTGAGATAGTATTTTATTCAGAAACTTCTCTGACCTGGGTCATCTCACAAGTCTGAGGTTAAGGTTCTTTGTGTCTATTTTCCCATAGAAAGCTGTATTTCCCTGTGCATTGTAATTGCTCATTTAATTGTCTGTGTCCCCCACTAGATCAGAAATTTCATAGTGGCATAAAGCCATATATCCTTATTTGTCATTATATCCTTGGTTATCTACTAGAGTGCATGTAGACTACACATACACTATGGTTTAGCCATTGTGAAATTTTTGATGTGTGTGTATGTGTGTTCAATAAACCTTTTATGTTTGCCCATTTTCAAACATGGGCAATCCATATTTACAATTCTAATCCTGTGTTAGGATTTGTGAACCAAAAAAGGCAAACACAGGTTTACATTGGCACTGTAAATCATCACATTAGCATAACATTTTTGGAATATTAGAGGATCATTTCCATAGCTATTTTTAACTACAAATATATTATTTCTAATAATATTGCCAGAATTTAATAATAATATAATATAGCTGTAATATTAATATACACCAATATAATATGGATATTGGCTGTAATATTAATGTTGGAGTGACCCAGGGTTTAGTCCTTGATCTTCATCCCTTCCTTACCCATCTCTTTTTTAATAATTGTAATCAATCTCATCATTTAAATACTTTATCGATTATCTATTGCTGTGTAAACAACTGCTCCAAATCTTGGTGGTGTAAAACAACAATTTACTGTTTTTGTGGCTTTATGCATTGACGAAGTGGTTACTCTCCCGGTGTCACTTGGCACGCATGTGCAGCTGCATTCAGTGGGCTGGAAAGTCCAAGCTGGTATGGCACACAGGGCTAACAGTTAGTGCTGCTTGACAACCGGGGTGCTTTGGTTTTCGTCCCTGTGGCCTCTCATCTTCCTGTAGTTCAGACAGGCTTCCTTATGTGTCAGCTTCAGAGTATTGCTCTAAGATCTTGCAAGGGAAAGCCGAAAGACCTGTATAGACCTTGTCTCAGAAGTCACATTGTCTCTTCTGCCACAATTTACTGGTCAAAGCAAGTCACAAGGCCAGTGGAAATCCAAGTCCCCAAATTTTGTCTTCTTCCCGTACATACATCTTCATTAGGCTTAGACTTATATATCTGAATGCAATTAAATATCCTACCTGGATATCTGAAATGAATGTGTCCAAGACTGAACCCCTTGTCTTTCCTACCCTGGAAAACTGTGCCATTCACCACCTTTCCCACCACAATTAATGACAAATCCATCCCTCTAGTTGCTCTGGCAAAATCCTAGATGTCACCTTGAACTAGACTAGCTGTATAACTTATCATTCAAACTGGGAGAGACAGGGGAAGTAAAAAGTAATTGAAAATATAATTTTTAAAATAGGTATTTTCCAACTGACCATTTGACTGTATTGTGACCTAGAAAAGATTTTATTTAAAATTATTTTCAAAAATAACATTAAACATTATTTGCTCTAAAATAAAATTAAAATACATTCTTGTATTGAAAAAATACAAAACAGGGATTTTTGAATTATTAATAAATTCAATGTATTTTTCTTCATACACTATAATATTTTTAAATGATAAAAATATAATACTATATCCATAAGTGCCAAAGGACTTAGGAAGCTCAGAGAAAATTCTGCTAAGTAGAAAATATCCCAATTCCATTTTTTTTTCATTAAAGTACATATACGGTTCGTCTCACATATGCCACAAGTTTGTTCTTTGCCTCCATCAAGAGAACTGTTATTTAATTAATATTTTTACAGGGAAATATTGCATGATAATTTACATATGATTCTTTTGAATGTTTCATCAAACTTAGATGGTGCAAACTCATAAAACTTTGTAATTTCATTCCACTAGTACAGAATATGCACATATCCAATTAAAAATAGCAGCTCCATGAAAAAATTTTTCCAAGTTAGGATATTGCAGTTGAAGTTGTCAAATTTCAAAATGAAATCTTGGACATCATTTGACCTAACATCACTTATTTTGTCTTATTATTCAGTGCTTCCACACAGGTAAATTTGAATATCTTTTTGCTTTTAGGCTTTATTTTAAATAATTAGCTGCAATTCATTAAAACCTTTAGAAGCTGGAGTGTGTTTTTTTGCTGTTGTTTTGTTTTGTTTTGTTTTGTGTTGGTTCTCCAATTCTTGAATACTTCAATTGAAGATTCTCAAATTATTTTGAACAAACATCAATCAAAATTTACAGGAGTCACTTATAAAAGGTTTACTACCATTATGGGACACTTGGTAGTATTTCAAAGGATCACACATGGCATGCACTGCCTTGCTGAAATCATTTTCTTTTCTTTTTTTTTTTAATTAAACACCAACTTTGTAGCTCACTTTTTCTGTGTATAAATAAAAATTCTTTGTAAATTTTCACAACTTCCATTTTGATTTTTAGAGTATGATTATGATATGTGTGCCTTAAGCAATTCCAAATATATTTCTACTTCACAAGAATCTTTTTTTTCTTTTTCTTTTCTTTTCTTTTTTTTTTTTTTTTTTTTTTGAGACAAGGTCTCACTGTGATACTGAGGCTGGAGTGCAGAGGCATGATCAGAGCCTACTGCAACCTAGGTGCAGTAGGTCTGCAAACTACTGGGTGCAAGCAAACTTCCTGCGTCAGCCTCCTAGTAGTTGGTACTGAGGAGCTCCACCACGCACAGGTAAATTTTTTTTCTTTTTCTTTTTGTAGAGATGGGATCTCACTATGTTGCTCAGGTTAGTCTCGAACTCCTAGTCTCAAGTGATCCTCCTGCCTGGGCCTCCCAAAGTGCTAGAATCCTAGCACAGGCGTGAGACACTGTGCCCGGCCTTTTGCAAGGATCTTAGTGAATAAGAAAGCTGTTCTTTTTATTACGATTCTGTATTTCCCCAAATTTGCGTTCAAATTTTCACTAAAAAACAAACAATTTTATCTTTATTGTTGCACTTCACCAATGGCATTTGAAATAATGGCATTCAAATAATTTGACCTTCAAAAGTATAAAAATTGAAAAACTTCACTTTGAATCAAACAAATAACATAATCAAACCATTACTGAGTTAACTGATTTTCTATTTGAAGAATCTGATGACACTCACATAACAGCAGCATCACTTAATTATTCACAAAGTTCCTCAACTATTAGACCACAAGAAAACTTGAAATGGAAGCTGAGCAAAAGTAATTTAAAATAATGAACATTGATCTAAAGGAAGAGTTATCCTTCATTTAGTGATATATAAACCCACATTTGGCAGTTGCACATATTAAATCATTTTTGGTGACAATTTTTTCAAATAACAACTAACTTGAAGTAGACGCTGATGCTTCCTTATTATATTTTTGTCTTCTGATTTTCATGTGACCTGTGGTACTATTATGATCCGCATGGAGGATGGTAAATTTAACAACAGTTTGTGTAGTTCCATATTTATCATCAACTTTCTCGAGAATGAAAACTCAGTATTTCTTTATTATTAAACATGAATTTGGTGTGTTTTCAGTTTAGTGAAGCCAGACAAGCTTATCACAAACTATTACAAAAGCATTAAAAAAAAATAAAACAGATTGTTTTAGATTCATGCCACACAATATATGACATACAAGCACGCAATTTGTAATAAAACCACTATAGCAAGAATGCTCAGATTCTTACCTATACAAGCTTAATTTCTAATTTTCAGTTATATTTCAGAAATCATTGTGACCAGGGACACTTCCAACCGGTGATCTGGTAACATTTTGTAGCTCAGAGGCCTGGTGGGCACCACTGACTGCTCCTCAAGCGGACAGCAGGAGTGACAGTGCTGAATGCTTCTCCTACCCCCAGACTGCGAGTGTTGCTGTCTGTAAGGGAGCACATTTCATTTTATCAGAGGGACACAGAGTCTTCTCTTTCTCTTTACCCACACCCAGTCCATCAACACAGACTGTTTTCTCTACCTTCTAGATCCAGAATCTTCCCATATCTTACGACCTCCGCAGCTACTGCCCTGGTTCCCGTGACCATCACCTCTAGCCTGAATTCTTGCCGTATTGCCACAGCCTCCCAGCTGGTCTCTCCACTCCGCCTGTGCCCCTCAACCGTCTATTCTCAACACAGCAGCCAAAGTGATACTTTCAAATTTTAGGTTAGCACCTTTCATTCCTCTGCTGGAAACCCTGCAGTGGCTCCCCACGTAGCTCAGAGTGACAGCCAAAGTCCTCACCACGGACTCCAAAGCCCCCCTCCATCTGCCTGTTACACCTTGAACTCACCTTCTACCACCTTCACCCTTTCCTGCTTGCCACAGCCACAGAGGACTCCTTGATAGTCCTCAAGTACTCTAAGTGTCTTCTCACCTGAGGGCCTTTCTTCTAGCTGGCTCTTCCATCTGTGATGCTCCTTCCTCAGATATCCTTTTAGCGAAATCCCATCACATTTCTCTAGAATGCAAATTCAGATCTGATCTCCTCAGTGAGGTCTACTCTGCCTGTCCTATTTAACACTGCTACCTGAATGCACCCCTACCTTGCTACTGTTATCCACATTCTGCATTACTGTTTTCCTTTTTTCCCTGCAAGATTTGGTGTCTGTCTACTATATATAGTGTTTACAATATTAACTCACTTAGCCTATCATAATACAGTAACAAATGACCTCAATCAATTATAAATGTAACAACATTTTATTTCCATGGATTGACTACAGCTCTGCTTCAGTGTCTTCTTAATTCTGAATATTCCACACTGAATTGCCTTCTTTCTGATGGAGAGAAAAGAGCAGAAGCTTCTGCTTAGAAGTAGCATCCATTACTTCCACTGACATGTCATTAGTTAAAACAAATAATATGGCCGAGCCCAAGGTCAGAAATATAGGAAGTATAATCCTCCCGCAGAGAGGGGCTTAATACTAGTTAACGATTTTTATTTATTGTCTATTCCCCTGACTAGTACCTCAGGGGCAGAGCTCTTTATCTGCTTTTTCCCCTGATAAATATTAAGCACCTAGAACAAAGTTTTGCATATAGTAGATATTAAGTAAAAATTTATTGAATAAACAAGTGAGTGAAAATGTAGTTTATCATATGGCTTTGCATTTCCATAACCATCAAAAGTCTTTTAGAGTCGCTATGATTAAGGTGAAGGCTATGTCTCATTTAAAAACAAATATATTACAGGCTTATATAATAATTAATTTGTTGATGATGTTTAACTTCCAGTAAGGATTAAAGAAAAGAATAATGAAGAATATTCTAATGATCAGGGAATGAGGGGTCCATTTCTAGTTCTGTAGCTTTGTAACTGGCGATCTGCTTGGCCTTGAGCATGTTTCCTTTGCTAAAAGAATCTATATGGCAATGTAATGAACACAAAGTGTGTGTCATGATTAGTCTAGGCCAATAATGATAATTCTTTTCTTCTCTTATTCTTTGCAGAGATTATTCTGGTATGATTTCCTAAAGAGGAAGTTTTTGGGGGCATCTGGGAATTGATTCTATCTAATGAAATAGGGAATCGTATAAGGAGAATGTAATTTTTAGTCCTCCTCTGCTTCTCTTCTTGCTTGGATACTGTTTGGTAATGATGACGTGCCTGGAGCCATGGTAGCCATAATGTTACCATGAGGTGACAAACATGAAGTTGAAGGAACACATAGAGAATAGGTGACTAAAGCCATGGAAATGGAAAGAGTCAGTGTCTTTTATCACATCATTGAGCTAACAAACCAATTTAGCAACTGCCAACCTACAGAATTTTTGCTAAGCAAACAACGCATGTTCCTAAGTAATTGCTCAAGACATTATAATTTGCATACCAACAGATTTGAAGGCATCCTGAAATATATCACTTGGGTCCCTAAAAAATCATGAACAAATATCACATTTTATAATACAACAATATGTTTCAAAAATCAGATAAAAAGAATAATGTTGGCATAGTAACAGTTTACTTGATAGGGTCAAATGTTAAATATAAACTGGTTTGACTAGATATAAATGGGGAGAACTTTAGAAAATAATTAAGTTAATTTTTACTTGCATTGATCTAGAGAAGTAGTTTGAATGTAATTTGCAATCAGCTCTTTTAAATCACATAGATTCAGTCACAAATTGATGCATTCTACTCCAAGATTTGTCACCGTGTTTTCTGTCGAAACATAAAATACTTGGTAAGTATTTTGCTAGTCACTTAGACTATAAGCTTGACTTTGAAAGGGTCTAGTACTGCTTTGGGCTTTGTTGGCTTTGTAATTTCATAGACTATAGGGAATAGCTTCTGAAGCATCTGGCAATCAATATGGGACTTTGGGTATTAGGTATCACCCATGAAAAATGGAAGCTTTGCTCTAAATTCAGGGAGACACTGTGGGTTGCAGAAGAAGTAATGAGAACCTGAAGAACTAGATTTGCCACTGTAGGAAGATGATTCATTGATATGAACAAGAGGATAAATGACATTCCTATTGAGTTTCTATTAGTTATTAATTTGTTTGGTGGCAAATAACAATTACCATGACTTAAAAAGTTTTATTTGTCTCATAAAACAGGAAGTTAAAGGGTAGAAATTTAAGACTGCCATAGTGGCTCCATGATGCCCTTAGGAACCGAAGCTATTTCCATCTCTCAGTTCTTCCATCCTTATTAGGCACTGCTTAAGCCTATGTTTCCTGTTTCAGGGTTAATGAATAGAATTTTCACCTTATGTTGGAATTCCTGGCAAGAAGAAGGGTGAGGACTAGCCTTACTAGTGAGATTTTGCTTTTTGCTTTTGGAGGCAATGCAAACCTCAGGCACTTCTAACAATATCTCATTGGCCAGAACTGTCACAGCCTACCCCTGGCAAAAAGAATGGAAAATTGAGTATTTTTATTTTCTAGTGTTTATGGCAGAATGATGCAAGGGTGAAAATAATCACGAGTAGGTTCTGGAGAGTCAATCAACAGTGTATACATAGGATACAATTATGTTTTTCTGATCTCTCTTGTCTTGAGCTGAGAGAGCACCTATGAATCTTCATAAATACAGAGGGCAGAAGTGATTCCTCTTCTGAACATGCCAGTCCCATGCATTTTCCTTCCTGCAATCCTCTCCCTTTTTCCATTTTTAATATGAACATTACTTATCTTCAGAGTCAACTACATAATTTTCAGTGCCTAGTGCAGAATCAAGATGTGGGACAATGACCAGGAACAGGGAAATCAATCTCCACTTCTGACAGGTCTGTAACTCCAACCCAGGGCAATGAGTGAACCCCAAAGACTTGCAACCTCTGCTTTTGGACGTATTTTGTAACCTGGATTAGGAGTAGGCAAGAAGCCCTTTATAAGATGTCCACTGAATGTGCCTTTCCTGACTCTTCCAGCTCATCTAGTCCCCAGTTGTGCCTAGTCATGACTCCCTAACAAGATTACAAGCTTCCTGGGTGGTTACAGCTGTTAAGAACCTTATACTATTCTTAACTTCACCACAGTGCTGGGCCCTTGATAGACACATCATTAATTGTTCCTGTCTTTTGTCTCTGACTACAGCAGTGTCTCTTAACGGTAGTGATGAATCCTGCAATCCAGTGATCAGCAGTGACACCCTGGATGGAATTGTAAATGTTTGGCACAGAGAATTTTCTGAAGATCCTCACCATGCTCCAGGCCAACATTCTCCTTGGGGACTCTACAGGGTCCTTAGGGACACATGCGGCATCTGTGATTCAAGAAGGATTCAAGAAGGACTATTGAGATTCACTTTCTCTCTCTTGCCTTTAGACTTAGTTTCTTGCTTAATTTCTATTACAAACTGGGAACAGACATTGTCTATTCTCTGGGCAGTGTCACAGTCAGAGATATCGCCCAACAATCAAAAAGTAATTAAAAGCAATCCTACCTTTTCCTGACATTTCTTGAAGAAGGTCCAAGGGATTTAATGCATAATTCATATCAATAGCCTCACACTCTGCCACTGCCCCCAAAACCTCTGGGTCTGCACTTTATAATCTACTTCCAGCAAAAATATCTTACAAAGGCACATTTCATATGGCTCTTGCATCTTTGCTCTCTCCCTCATTCTGTTAAATCTTCTCTTTTATTTTCCTTTCAGTGTAGATATAGGGTCCCCCAACCTCCCCATCCCAATTATATTCTCCCTACCCCACAAGATGCATAGAAAGGCCCAGGGACTTCTCTGACAGATTTTAAATTGCCTCTAAAAGTTTAGAGAGATAGAGATAGCTAAAAGGCAGTGAGAGACCTAGCTTTAGGAAGAGAAGAGGGGAGAGTTTTGAAACAGTTATAATTGAATATTTTTAAAATTCCCGTTTCCTTGAGAATCATTGTCCGTATCTGACTGGACTTCCTTCACCCTGACAAGGACAAGGATCTGTCTCACTGAGTACATGCGGCTCTGTGCTAGGGGGCAGAGAGCCAAGATTGGTTTCTGTTTATCATGGAAAAGAGCTCAAAGTACTTAGTTTTAAGCTGCACTGAATCTGGTATCATTCATCTGTTTATGTTCTTTTAAAAAAGCCTTTAAAAATTCAGTGCAGAACAACAACAACAACAACAAAGCAAATTGTCCTTTGATTCCATAATGGCTTTTATTCCCCAGAACTGCAGTGTGCAAATAAAGGAAAGCAAATTATGTTCTGAATTAAACTTTTCTTGCTTCAGCTAGGCTGAGTCACCTTTGACGTTCCATTTTTTGAACAGAGCTGGCCGCATATTTAGAGCTATTTTAAAAGATGTCACGTACAAACCTGCAAACTTTACGATGTTCTACTTCAGGCAAGTCATCTGAAGTAAGGTAACTGAGCTGAATTTACCCATATATTTCCCTAGGCTTCAGTTCCTTCCCAAATCTATTGGTATCTATAGTAGCATCCAGAATATTAAAGCACAATCATTATAGATGCAGTCCTCTCTGGTCCTCTTGGATGCACCACAGATGGCAAGATGAGATTGAAGCGAGAAGATAAATGCATTAAACTTCTCCTTGCATATATCCCATGGTGGGGAGAGAAACAAATGGTTAGCAATATTTCAGTAAACAACTTCAGAGTGTTTCTTGTGCTTTTAAATAGCCAAGAATACAAGCAAAAGCCTATTGCTCTAATAACTTAAATAAGTCCATAGTAGAGTCTGAAAGAAAGCTATCTGTAGAGGGTGAGAGGAAGGTGATATAGAATGTGCATAATTAACATAAATCAGAGGACCTAAAAATTAATAATCTCTACATCTCTGTGCTCTTCCTACTGAATTATTTTTTTTTCAACGAATGCTACACATGAAGGTATCTTTGAGGCCTGTGCAGTCAGTGGCAGGTCCCAAATTTCTCTGCATGAGGTGATTAGGGCATTAGTCTGATGAGACAGCAAAGGAGGTGAAGTATGCGTCTGGAGACCGTTCACTGACAAGTACAGGCATACCTCATTTTCTTGCACTTTCCTTTATTGTGCTTCCCAGATACTGCATTTTTTACAATTTAAAGGTTTGTGGCAACCCCGCATTGAGCAACTTTATTAGTGTCGCCATTTTTCCAACAGTATGTGCTCACTTCATGTCTGTGTCATATTTTGGTAACTTTTCCAATGGTACAATTTTTTTCATTGTTATTATATGTGCCATGGTGATCTGTAAATTAGTGATCTTCAATGCTACTATTGTAATTGTTTCGAGGTGCTACAAACCACACCCATATAAAATGGCAAACTTAATTGATAATGCTGTGTGTGTTCTGATTGCTCCACTGACTGTTCCCCCATCTCTCTCTCTCTCCTTGGCCCTTCCTATTTCCTGATACACAACAGTATTGAAATTAGGCCAGTTAATAGCCCTTCAATGACCTCTAAATATTCAAGTGAAAGGAAGTTTTGCATGTCTCTCAGTTTAAATGAAAATTTAGAAATAATTAGAAATAACTAGAAATAATTAAATTTAGTGAGGAAGGCATGTCAAAAGCCATGATAGGCTAAAAGCTAGGCCTCTTACTCCAAACGGCCAAACTGTGAATGCAAAGGAAAAGTTCTTGAAGGAAATTAAATGTGCTACTCCAGTGAACACATCAATCATAAGAAAGTGAAACAATCTTATTGGCAATATAGAGAAAGTTTTAGTAGTCTGGATATAAGATCAAACCAGCTACAATACTCCCTTAAGCCAAAGCCTAAACCAGAGCCTATAAAGGCTGAAAGAGGTGAAGAAGCTTCAGAAGAAAAGTTGGCAGCTAGCAAAGGTTGGTTCATGAGATTTTAGGAAATAAACCATCTCTGTAACATAAAGTGCAAGGTGTAGCAGTAAATGCTGATATAGCAGCTGCAGCAAATTATCCAGAATATCTAGTTAAGATCATTGATGAAGGTGGCTACACTAAACAACAAATTTTCTATGCAGACAGAACAGCCTTATATTGAAAGAAGATTTCATTTAGAACGATCATGGCTAGAAGGGAGAAGTCAGTGCCTGGCTTCAAAGCTTCAAAGGATAGGCTATCTCTCATATTAGGGGTTACTGCAGCTGGTGACTTTAAATTGAAGCCAATGTTTATTCACCATTCCATAAATCTTAGGGCCCTTAAATGTTTTGCTAAATCTACTCTGCTTGTGCTCTATAAATGGAACGACAAAGCCTGGATGACTGTGCATCTGTTTATAACATGGCTTACTGAATATTTTAAGCCCACTGTTTAGACCTACTGCTCAGAAAAAAGATTACTTATTGACAATGTACCTGGCCACCCAAGAGTTCTGATGGAGATGTAAAAAAATATTAATGTTTCTTTTATACCTACTAATATAACATCTATTCTTAGGCCCATAGATCAAGGGGTAATTTTGACTTTTAAGCCTTATTGTTTAAGAAATACATTTCATAAAACTGTAGCTGGATACTTCTTACCCTTAGGAGGTTTGAAAAGGCAGTTTGGTATAATGGTTTGGGGCATGGAATTTAGGGTCAGAGCAATTTGTTTCAAATCCCACTTCCATGATTTATTAGTTGTGTGACCTTGGGCCAGCCACTTTGTCTCTCTGACTTTCAGTTTGTTATTTGTAAATAATATAATGCCTAGAGTTGTGTGGCTCAAGATGGTATGTGCATAGATCCTAAGACATTGCTTGATATGTTGTAGTGCTCTGAAATAGTATCTATTACTATAAATATCATTATCACTGATGTTACTATTGTATTGAATTAATATCTACCCAAATGTATTGATTTTGACTGCGTTATCTTCATTAACTGACTCATCAATGAGTCTTTTCCTTGACCCAGATCTTGCCATAGGTCATGAAGACAACTATTTGAGAACTTAAGTTTTGGCCAAGTGAAAAGAAAGACTGCCCAGGAATTTCTAACAATAACCTAGTACTTATGTACGAAGTACAAGGGTTGTGCTGAGGAGGGTTTAAATCCTGACTGTGGGGGTAAGGTAGTCTTCACAGAAGAATGGCATAGTGTAACTGGTGGATGGAGAATTGCAGATAGAAAGACTAGCTTAAAAAAAAAAAAAAAAACCTGTGTTAAAGGAATGCAGGTTTAAAAGTGCAAAATATTTTGAATAATTAGTCCTAAGAAACCAAAGCATAGCTTTTAGAAAAGGAATATGGAGGATTGGGATAGGAGAGGAATAGCAGGATATACATGTGAATTTTAGTTGAAAACCTTGTAAGGCTGAGGGGTCCGTGCTTACTCTGTGTGCACTGAGGAGCCATTGGGAGTTTCTAAACCAGGAATTGTCACAGTAAGATTTGTGTTCTGGAAAGATAATTCTGGTGTGTTCTGAAGGGTTTATGTGGGAGAAATATGAGATGAGATGCAGAGACACTAATTAGAAAATTATTGCAATAAGGAGGCATCTTAGGTCAGAGGCAGTGTTAACAGAGAGATGAAGGTGTGTTTCAAAAATAGAAAGGCAGGAGTCTGAAGTGAAAATATTTATACCTCACCAAAGAAACTCTTTCAAATATTTGAAGACACTGTTTTGAGTTTTCCAGATCTTCTGTTTTGTAAACCAAACATCTCCCACCCTTTTAATTGTTTCAATTTAGAAATGTCTCTGTCTTCCTTAACATATGTTTTGTGACTAATCTAAATCTCTCATTTTTCTCCTTTAAAATCAGGTGCCTAAATTGAAACCCACGCTCCAAATGTAGACTCATCGCTCCCCCAACCAGACACGGTATATCTATAATTTATTATAAAATGGCATTATCTTTTTAAAAGTCTTATCATAATCTTGGTATCATTCAACTTGTGGTCAACTCTAATATCCCCAGGTCATTTTTGCTTTATTTGTTTTCATGTCCTCTTTTAGTTGCATATTTTAGCATATAGTTTACAAGGTTTCCATTTGTCCACATAATCGGATATTTTGACAGGCTGAATTAGATAGGCAGGTGTCTGGGAAAAGCCCTGAAAGATTATATTTTAAAATAGCTTATGTTGCTAATAAGTGAGAGTAATTAATGAATAAACACATCTAAGTAAACTATTGATGTGGACTTCTATGGAACAAATCATCATTCATAAACATGTATCTTAAATCTAGAGTCTAGGATACCTATATATAGAATCCTTCCACCCTCACCTCAGCCAAGCTACTTTAAAGCAGAGAAATTTATTGAGAAATGGAGACTCTGCCTAAAACAAATACATTTAAGCTTCATTTCAATCATAAATCATCAACAAATTCACCTATCATTTCTCATAAACCTAAATCATCTATACAAATACAATATGGCATAATGATAGTTTCTGTGAAAAAAACAAACAAGTATTTTTACTGATACAGTTATAATATGGCCTTAGGCACATCATCCTCTCAGTGCCTTATTTTCCTCATCTGTAAAATAAGAAAGACAACAATAATAATAGCAGTATCTCATGAGGTCATTATGAGGATTAAATAACCATATTTATAAAATAATTAGAATTCTGCCAGACTTACACAAAACACTACCAAGAAAGAATAATATAAATATTTGCTAATTTAGTAAGTACCATTTCCTCCCACCACTACAACAAACTAATGCAACCAGCCCAGCCCCTCATGGAGATAAGTGAGGATTTCCCTTGTATTCTCTGTTCTCTAGCTTACCCTCAGCTGAATGAGAATATGTAATCATTTATCAAGAAACATTTATTAAGCACACACTATATTCCAAATACTGTGATTAAAGTGTGCTCACTAAAATTAATGAGACACAGTCTTTGCTTAAGAAATTTAGCATCCAGTAGTATAGCAAATGTTTATACCACCAATTATAGCACAGGCTCCAAGGCCATGACATCTCACTGGCTTATGGACAAATCAGTGGCTTCCAACCTGTAAAACTGATATGCACTTTCATATTTTCTCAGAAGCTGAATATTATAAGTAGCCTGATTATTGTATGTGGTCAGAGTTTAGAGATGGGAATATGTTTTCTCCTGATTATAAGTCCATAAAAATGTACCTATTGGTCTCTTAGAAACAGATGAGAATTACTGGGTGCAAAGGTGACTAGAAAAGCAATGGGGATAAGGCTACTTAAAGGTGGAAAGTAATTTGGGGCATATTTATACATTGTGGAAGTTATTTTTGCTAGACTCTTTGAGACATTGTCATCTCCAACCTTTCTTGCAATGAGATAATAAACAAACAAACGTAAGTATCATGACCTTATCCAGATTTAACCGTGCCTAGTGGACATTCCAGTCAATAGAACACTTTTTCCTATCTGTGCCCTCCAGCACCCCACATCCCCACATGTAAATCAGAAGTCAAGTGACATTGTGAAAACATTGATTTTTCGTGGTCCCACTATGGTCATTCCAAACATTTCCAACCATTCTTCATTGACAATACTATTTTTTTGAGTCAATTCACCTTGCAGTACTTTATATTAGAGAGATGACTGAAGTGGTGAGACTAGCTGTGTCGCATTCTTTCCTGCTGGTAGCCAAAGCCGAATTGTACATATTTCAAACACAGCAGAAAATGAAGCTGGTGCAATAGGATTATATCTAACCACTGTCCCAGCTCAGAGGAACTTAAGCTGGTTCTATTCATCATCAGCCCTCTCTCTGTCACCGCTCCTTCTCTTGGGATTACAGGTGTTCTGGAATGTTGTAGGGTGGAGATAAACTGGACAGGGCCAAACTAGGTCTGCAGGCAGAGAAGGCACCACATCCACTGGGACTTCCTCTGGTATAGAGGGGCTGCTGGAGAAGGTCAGTGCTACCCTCAAGCTAAAGGTGAGGTAGCTCCGTGGAAGCCTTGGCTAGACCTCACTGGAGTGAAGACTAGATCGCCTGCTAATTATAATGGAGCAGCTACAAGGCTTTTGAACACACCAAAAATCCTGCTGGGAGTACTTTCCTGGGCTGTCTCCCCTTCCTGCATGAAACGTGCAAATTCACCATGTTTTCTAAAATGTTCTTATCTTCAGCTCTTCTCCTTTCAAATGCACTGCCTCCATTTTTATGTTTTTGACACAGAGGCATTTAAAGTAATGCATTGAGTGGAATTTGGGCAATTGAAAACTCTAGAGACATAGATTGTGAGACTATGTCTGCTTTCTACCCTGGTAAACTTGAGGAAATATACCAGGAATCTTATTGATTTTGTATATGGAGATATTTAGAGAAAAGAAGGGACAGGTGAAGAGGCAGTGAGGACTATAAGCAAGCAACGTAAAATTGGTTAGTATTTCAAACAGCTCTTCAACAGCTGAATTTTCCAAAGAGGCTTACATGTTTTATGGACCCTAGAATGAAATTGCAGGATTCGACTCCTGTTCTGGCACTTGCTAGCTGAGTAACTTTCAACAAGCCTTTTCACCTCTCTTGATCTCAAGGACTTCCTCCTCCGTGAATGGGGACACCAACAGTGCTTTTTCCCACGGGCTATTATGAGGATTAAATAAGTAACATACTTAGACATGTGCACATAAGCATTCAAAAGACAAAATGTTTTATTTTTTGTTTTATTTTTACTTATAAAACTCTGATAGAGCCATTATTATGAGTGACCTTGTTTTTCTCACTATCCTATTTATAAATCTCACAAAAATACATTTTCCCTATCCTGAAATTGCCTACTATTAGGAGAGTTAGACTAGCAGCCTTGTTATGATGGTCTTAGAAAAGGTTAGTATTAAGACACTGTAAATATACAGACAAAAGGAGCTTGGGGATTGAGCTCTCGTTGCTACAGATGAAAAGACAAGGGAAAAACTCAAGTTTTGATAATAATAAGGGAGTCTGGAGTAGGGCAGAAAAGAGATTTTAAAGCTGAGACAATGGTGCAGAATCTCTTAATTTGCTTTAAATTTAACCATCTCTAAACTTCTTCCTCGCTGGCAGTGTTTTTTTTTTTGTTTGTTTGTTTGTTTGTTTTTTGCTTTGATGTTGTTTTGCTTGTTTTTATCACAAAATGTTTTCCATGGGAACATATTTCTGGCTATAAATAGGAAATCAATGGTTAAGCAGGTTTTATTCTGCTGAACCTATGGAGTCTATACAACAAAATCTGCTCGTATATGCGTCTAGCCAGAGCAAAGGGCACTTGGCAAGGAGTCGGGCTTGTTTCTTCCTTCAACTGTCTTTCTTGGCCCTTTCAGATCCAACAGGGCTGAAAAGGAAAAGGGGTCTTCTTTCGCTTCACACAAACTAACAGCCATTTTGATGACAAGAAAGCAGTGTTGCTTCCCCATGTGTCTTTGTTCGAGTGATAGCAGGCCCATTGAAACCTCCTGATGGAGCTCATTGAAAATAATAGGCCCTATTATCTTCACTGGCAATGCTGCCATGAAGCTTCAAAAACTGCAATAATGACAGCACATATTGGATGTACGGGAGAAAGGCAGAGTGTGATTATGGGCAATTTCTGGCTCTTTTCTACACACCTCAATGGCTAAGGAGGGGCATTTGGGGCAGGCTGTAATGCACAAGGAAGGGGCACTTTGTAGCTATGTCCTTTTGCGATGCTTGTATCTTTAGAATTTACATGCTTTATCTCAAATAATTTGGGAAAGTAAAATATCAATTTCAGAATCTCTTCAGAAACCAGAGTTTGTGAGAAACAGGCTCTTCGATTTAATATTGAAATGCTGTCATATTTGGGAACTCAGCAGGACGTGCTGCTGGGAAATCACGGTAGGAATTTCTGAGAGACACACAGCCAGCGCAGTAAGGCAGAGTGACCCAGTCCCTAACCTGCAGAAGGGCCTTCTGAGATCACAAAGCCCTTCCTTTCCCTATGCTAGCTCACGCTCTCGGTAACCACAGATGTTCCCAGTAAATCTGATTTTCTGCCCACTGGAGTTGGGAGGAACCAATGGGAAGAAGGATAGAGCTGGCGGGGAAGGAAAACATCAGCCCCCAGAAAGACACACAGGGCCAGAAACAGGCCTATTAGGCTCCGAGAAATTACCAGGAGAAAATTCCCCCTGAGGACTCAATGACAGCTGAGCAGGAAAGGGCTCCCTCAGAAGAGAACAGGCCCTATTTTATTAAAGGGAGAAAAAAAAAGTCATATTTCCTTTTTGGGAACCTTTCTTTTTGTCGCTTGTTATTATCTCTATGTTTTTAGAAATGAAATGTCTCAAAACCACTAACCAACACACATAGACATTATTTTTTTCATTTGAAACAACTCTAAAGAACACAGTGTGCCATGTACACCACCCTTGGGGCTTATATTTAATATAAGAACAAGATGGTCTCCCTGCTGGCCTGGTGCCTGATGATAGCTGGGGAGAGGCCCACAGCCGTAACAGCATCATCTGGCTATCGTGGCAAAATGGGAAGTGACAAGTAGGAAAAAGATATCTAATAGAAACTGCCCACAAATCTGTCCAATGGTTGAGGCAGGTCATTACATTCCGCCAGTCCCAGACAGGTAATATTGAGAAGCAGCTATAGGAGCTTATTGGGACTTATATCTACATAAAAAGTAAATTTTTTTCCCCATTATATCCTTCTTCTAGTATATCCTCTTCTATATTCAGTCTGGCTAGTGAGTACGTCCTTCAAAGGACTTAGTCCAGTTGGCAATGTTATTTTATTTGGGAGATGCTACCCCTTGGGAAACACGTTCCAGTACGTCTTACCATGCATGACGACACAGACATGCACACAAACACATGGCCCCACCATGTCACACCAAACCACAGAGAAGCCTGAACCAGCAAAAGGCAACTGCAGCAATCCACGGTGTTGATTCTCTTTGCAGCTTGATGTCTGCATAGCACCATCCTGGGTGGGCCTCTACTGTCTTAGGTGTCCATGTCTGCAAGGAGACTAAAAGCTCCTTAAGGGCAATGACAGTTTATCTCCATGCCTGGCACCTAATGGATGCTTCATAGATAGTTATATTTGGTCACTCATAGCTATATCTGTTGACCAAATATAAAAATAATTAATTATTTTAAGGAAAAATGGTATTCCTTATTTACATTTAAAAGTAGAACTCCTAAAAGTAGAACTCAAGGCCAGAATCTCATGACATTTATTAAATTCCAAATAAAATTTCCCCTTTTCCTTTTGAATCTGGCAAGGCACTTTACTCTCAGACCATGCCACCATTACAGGTGCTTTTCTGTGAATTATATCTCTCAACAGAAACTCTTCTTGCCTACCACACTTGCTATGTCCTCTTATTGTTCGGAAGGTGGGTGGGTGAGCATTATTTATTTATTTACATATTTAAGTGTGCATTTATCCTTTGTGCAAAAATGCTCACTTGCTGAATTAAAAGTCATAACAAGCAATAGGAAACTATTCCAAAATGTGTTCTACATTTCTGAGACTTTCCGTTTCTCAACACTTATTAAAGTTTGGTCCAAGAATAACCTAAATGGAATCATTGGTGTGCTCATTTAAAACACAGATTCCAGACTTTCCCCCAGCACTAAATCAGAATCCTTGGGGGTGGGCTCTAGAAATCTGTAATTTGTAAACAAAACAGGTGCTTCTGGTCTACACTAATGTGTGAGAACAGTGAGCTGCAGGGCTCAGTTAGCATGGCTAAATTCGTGTTTCTGGGTGAAGCCTCACAATTATGGTTTCCAAACAAAATGCATAAGTTCTATATTGCCTCTCAACTGCAATTTCTCAATACTGCACTGTGTTTTGTGCTTGCAGTGTAAATGTAGTATTGAAGCGTTTTTCAATGTCATAGATTTTGTTTTACGGTGATGGAGGGAAGACATGGCACAATATATCAGAAAATGTGTTTCCACTCTTAGGGTATGTCCTACTGTAGAGTTGGGGGTGAATTAAAATGCACCGATTGTTCAGTAGAACAGTCTGCCAGTAGTACACTCATAGCACAAACCTTCTTTCAAAAAACAGTGCCTAGGAATTGTTGAATGTCTCTTCACTTTGGCATACCCAGAGAATTTAACCCTCAGAGTGTGTCAATGTTAACACTCTCCCCTTTATGTGACATTATCTTCAGCAATGATCTTGTAATAATCAGTGGTAATTATTAATTTCTGAATGTATCATTTATTTTTGAAGTAAACAATTAAATTAAGGAGAATAAATTTCAACTGGAAAATGTTATTCTAATTCAGTAAAGTATTTCATGTATGACCTAAAATTTGTACTTCGCAGCTATGTACAGCTCACATGGTTTCACTCTTGTAAATTTTAAACACACATACAAACTTCAAGTGGTCATCTAGAGTGACAAAACTGAATAATTCATTTTATTTTTCTCCATTTTGACAACCATGTGCAATCATTGTATATCTAGTATTTAAATTCAGGAATATGTATAACCACAGAGTTTGGAGATGAAAATTTGAAGGATGATGAACCATTATGAAGTTCTTGTGAATTGGTAGTTATCCAAATTAACTTTCATGTAGAATATAGCATTTATTAAAGAACATACAGCATTTATTAGTATACAAGTAATAAAATATGCCAATTTGAAGGTCACGTTATACAAGTAAATTATTAAAACTCAACAGTAACCTCAGTAATTGTTTAGAAATTAGACCAACAAGAAATTTTGTTGCAATGCAGTATTTAATCACTGACATTGTTTAGAATTGCTAGAGTGTGGCAATGATGAAAAAAGCAGACAGTCTTTTCGTTACTTTTAGTATTATTTTTGAATTCTCTGCAAACAATGCACCTTCTTATTGCCTGCACCTGGGGTGGTAGATCCATTGCACAGCTGTGATTGGGTAGTGGGGAAAGTTCAGAGTCTGTGTTTCTCTTTTGATTGATACTATGTAATTTGCATAATTTAAGACACTAAAGTGTTTATCTCACCTTTGTTGATAGGGGACTTTTTTCCCACTCTTAATGGTTGAGTTCCATTGGTTGGGGGCTCAGACTGGGCAGTGCAGGCTCCCATATTGATATCCCTTTACGGCAGGAACACAGATGGCATTTCTTTGCCTGGAAATAATTACCTGATTTTGTATCATCCTTATATTTCATTTAACCTCCAGATCATGCCTCTGCTCCAGTCATTCTAGAATTTTTGCAGCCAAAAGAACGTGCATTTGCAGAGCAAATTTTATATTTGTGATTTAATTTCACACTTGTGTCCTGTGGGAGACACCAAAAAGACATTTTTTTTTTCCTATTTTGTGGATAAGGAAAGTAAGTTCAGTGAGCTAGTAAGTGACAGAGTTAAAATTAGAGCTCAGGATGTCTGTATGTATCTTTTATCTTTGCTCAAATTCTCTCTCCCTTAGGGAAACATCACTCTAAGTTCCTGGGCGATGCAAATCCTTTCTTTTTTTTTTATTTCCTTTTTTTTGTTGTTGTTTCTATAAAACTTTTTCCCACTACTCCAACCTCTAGTGAAATTGATAACATATAATGTGTGTCTAATATTTAACAGTTCAAAAAGTCTTCTACATTTTCTTTGACTTCTTAAATTAGTTCTTCCTTCAGAAGTAGAGGTTAAGGTGATTTTTGTCATACAGGTTGTAAGTGTATACAGGTGCAACTTGGATCAAAGTCTCTGATTCCAGCCCCAGAGTCTTTCTACTATACATGACACCGTTACAGTTCTGAAACAATTTTGTTTTCCATCTTATCTTTTGGCATTGCAGGCCATGTCATCGGAATATTGTCTATTTTTTCCATATGTGTTAGTTTCTTCTCTTTTTCCCACCTTCATCCCCAAGTGAACTCTAACTGAATTGACCAAAAAGATGATGTTCTATGATTCTTTTATGTCCTGCTCTTCTTTGTAGCACTTAGCACATTTCCAAGCACACAAATAATTTTCTGAAAACTACTTTTAGTCAATTGTTTGAAAACTTAATTAAATGATTGATTGATTGAAAATATCCCTTTGCCATTATCAGGTTTTAACTTTTAGCATGATTTATAGGCACTTTCATTACCATGCTCTTATTATTCTACAGGGCCTCTACATTTGGTACAATATTTTGACCCTCTATTTAAATCAGCATTTGTTTCAAGATAAATAAGTCTTAAGTGTAAGGCATGAAACCATAAAAATTCTAGAAGAAAACATAGGAAACACTCTTCTAGAAAATGGTCTAGGCAAAAAATTTATGACTAAGACCCCAAAGACAAATACACCAATAACAAAACCAAATAGGTGGAACTTAGTTAAATTGAAAAGCTTCTGGACAGCAAAGGAAATAGTCAACAGAGTAAACAGACAACCTACAGCATGGAAGAAAATATTAACAAACTATACATCCAATAAAGGGCTAATATCCAGAATCTACGAAGAACTCAAACAAATCAGCAAGAAAAGAACAAACAACCCCATTAAAAAGTAGGCAAAAGACACAAACAGAAGTTTTTCAAAAGAAGATAGACAAATGGCCAACAAAGATATGGAAAAATGTTCAACATCACTAATCATCAGGGAAATGCAAATTAAAATTAAAATGAGATACCACCTTCCCCCTGTCAGAATGGCCATTATTAAAGAGTCTAAAAATAATAAATCTTGGTGTGGATGCAGAGAGAAAGGAATGCTTATACATGGGTGGTGGTACTGCAGATTAGTACAACCTGTATGGAAAACAGTATGGAGATTCTTCAAAGAAATAAATATAGACTTACCATTTGTTCCAGAAATCCTGCTACTGGATATTCTACCCAAAGAAAAAGAAGTCATTTTATCAGAAAGATACCCCCACTTGAACATTTACTACCGCACAATTCACAATTGCAAAGATGTGGAATCAACCTAAGTGCCCATCAATTCATGAGTGGATAAAGAAAATGTGGTATGTGTGCATAGACACACACACACACACCATGAACTACTATTCAGCCATAAAAAGGAATGATAGAATGTCTTTTGCAGCAACTTGGATGGAACTGGAGATGGTTATCCTAAGTAAAGTAATCTCAGGCATGGAAAAGCAAACACCACATGTACTCACTAATAATTGGGAGCTAAATGATGGGCACACGTGGGCACAAAGAGATGTAAAGTAAATTGGAAACAAAGAAGGAAGGAGGCTGGGAGGGGAGTGAGGGGTAAAATCGTACCTATCAGATACAATGAACACTATTATGGTGAGGGGCACACACACTAAAAGCCCCGACTTAAGCATTATACAATGTATCCATGTAACAAAAACATTTGTATCCCCTTAATATTTTGAAAAAAATTAGCATTCGAGCCCAGCATCTTTCCAGATTTAGCAGCATATTCTTGGCCTCTATTTCTCCACCTCTGTGTTCAGTCCTTCTCTTGGATTATACCCAATGATGTGTCACTATGCACATGATTTTCTCACTCGAAACTTGACTGCCTCATACTATCTCAATGCAACAGTCATCCAGGTCAAGTGATAGAACAACTAGCAGATTAGCTTTTACAAAAAGGAACGGTTCAGAAAATTCTGGCTTTGAAATTATGCTGTAAATTTCTAGTACTGTCCTAGTAACAGATGAAAGATATATCTTTTGATTAGACAAATGTCCTTGAAATCACTTGCATTTTGATTTAAAAACCAGCTCACATAACTATGGCTATCAGCAAGAAGGCAAACCGATAAAAGACCACCGAACTAAGACCTCACTAGATTGTGAGGTCCTTGGGAGCACAAACTAATTACTAACATTAATATTCCTGGTGCACAGATGTTTCTGCCTTATATAAGCCCTCAATAGTCTTTCAGTTGCATGAGTGAGTGAATGGATGAATAAAAAACAAAAATAACGTAAAGCACAGCTACAAGTCTAAATCTGTCACATACTAACTGGGTAAGCCCATGTAAGTCAGTAACTTTTTCCATCTCAGCTTCCCTATATGAAAACCTGGGATTTCACATGACCTACTATCTTTACCTTGAGTTTGTTGTGAAAACAAAATACTATGTGTGTGTTAATACTTGCTGGGTAATAGACTTCTTAAATGGTATTACTATACATTCTGTATCAGTTAAAAATGGGTTTGGTTGCAAGTTACAAAATTTTACCAACTATAGTTTAAACAAAAGGGAGTTTATTTTTCCCACATAACACAAAGACCAGAAGTTAGCTAAGACTGGTATTGGTCATCAGCTAATGATGTTAGGGTTCATATCTATTCAACTCTCTCTGCCTTTCTCTTAGGATCATAAATGACAGCAGCAGCTCCAGCGGTGACACTGTGTTTCAGAAAGAAATACATAGAACAGAGGAAGGGTGATACTAGTGGTCGTGTCTATTTTCTTTTACCTGGAAAGCCAATGTTTTCCCAGAAAACTACACAACAGACTCCCTCTTAGGTCTCATTGGACAGAACTTTGTTACATGATTATTCCTAGTAGTTTTGAAAGTGACAGAAGGAACTGTCATTATTGACTTTGCTCAATCATGTTTCATTACCTAGGAATGTGCATACTTTTCCCCAAACAAAATTAGGATACTCTTAGCAAGGAAAAATGACATTCAACCATGTCTTCCACACAAATATCTAGAAATGTTATGAGGAACAAGATTTTAGATGGAAAGAAAAAACACTATGTCAATGCTTCCACTGGACATAAAAAAGAGGGAGAAAGAGTGTGTGTGTGTGTGTGTGTGTGTGTGTGTGTGTGTGTGTGTGTGTAAGTGATAATGTTAATAGTGGTAGAAATCTAACATTTTCCTTTCTTAATTACTAACTGCCCATTTTGGTAAGGGACTGGCATAAAATCCTATGGTATGTGATGTCCTTAAAGTAATGGATACTTTTAAAATCAACATTTTTGATACTACCCTGAGAAAATCCCTGCTTTTCTACCTTTGCCAAGATAGAGTGATGGTCATGGTCTTTGCAATAGAGGGAGCATTTTCTGACTCCCTAATCTGCCATACACTTTACTCTTATCATGTTACCGAAAGGAGAAAGCATTCCATATCATCAGTGCAAAGTGCCTATTGGAGTAAGAATCATAAGAATAATAATTATAGTGTATGGTAGAGCAACACATTCAGTCTGAGATGTTCCTGACTTACGTCTTGTCCCTTAATTATGGGATCAACCCAATATGCCATTCCTGTAGTCTCTGGTGACCCACAAGCTTCTTTGACATGAGTGTGTCTGGCATACTTAAGTAGGGTATTCACTCCATTATTTGTTTGACTATGATCCTGGTCCTCCCTCCTTACCCTTCCTACACTCCCTATTAAATTGCTCTGCTTACTTTCCATTCTGGAAGTGATTGGAACCTAGTGCTCTGACTCTCTGCTTATTTATGAAGTCAGTGTTTACTCTGTTGAACCCATCAGTGTTTAAAAGGGAAAAGAGGGAGACATCTGTGACCCAGCCAATGATAGGAGGTCACAATTTACAACTGCCACATTACCAAGTAATTTTATTAATACCAGCCTCTGAAATAGTAGGAAAAGGTGCTTTTTAAAGCCATTGGTTACATGCCTAAAACACAATCCTATATGAAATACCAGCTATGTTTTCCTTTTTCCTTACACACACAGTAGAGCCTGGATTATTTACAGTTCATCATGATGCTTCAGGGTTATACTGCTGCCATACACCAGATTTCTTTGTTTTAAGACTGCAACAGATACTACATATTTTACTGCAGTAAATTTCTCATTGCTAACTATAGCTATATAAAGCCAAAGGTCCTTGGAATTAGCTAGAAGACTCATGGTAATAATTTACATCTGTAGCAATAATTATAGCCCCATCTTTTTATTAATTAAACATGCCTTTCAATATATTTCATTTTCAATATAGAAAATTTTACATTATTAGGCTTCTATAGATTGGTGTCTTAGTCTGTTTTGTGTTTCCATAGCAGAATATCACAGACTGGGTAATTAATAAACAATATAAGTTTATTACTTGGCTCACAGTTCTGGAGGCTAGAAAGTCCAAGACTGAAGGACAGCATCTGGTGAGGGCTTTCTTGCTGTATCATAACATGGTGGAAGGCATTGCATGGCAAGAGAGCATGTGCAAGAGAGAGAAAAGGGGGCTGAACTTATTCTTTTGATCAGGAATCCACTCCGATGATAAATAACCCACTCCTTCAATAGGGCATTAATCCATTTGTGAAGGCAGAGCCCTCATGACCTAATCGCCTCTTAGAGGTCTTACCTGGTAACACTGGCGCATTTGGGATTAAGTTTCCAACACATGAATTTTTGGGGACACATTCAAATCATAGTAATTTGTTTGTTTCTGGATTTATATAGAAGTTGTTTTTTGTCATTACTGGTTTTTTCTTTTGTTTTACCTCAACAAAGTAAAATCATTCTGTTCTTGGCTATTTTTCTGAATTTGATTCTCTACTTTGTAGTCCACTTGGAATTAACATGAATTGAACTATTCTATAGGATCTAAAACTTATGCAAGACAGTTTTAATCATGATGTACAATAGGAATAATATCTGGGCTCTGTGAACTTTTCATGAAACCTCGAGAATATCTGTAACCTGTAAAAAACTTTACTGACTCCAAAATATTTAACAAAAACTGAAAATTTTGCAGACAGCACAGGTGGTGGGAAAGGGCTCTCTTGGCGCAGGGACATGCAGGGCATGCAAAGTCCTGGAGGTCTGAGACAGTCTTCTGAGCTCAGGGGTGTGTTCTGGTCAATCTCCTGCCCTCTGAGATTTTCCACTTTGCTTGGACTCAGTACCCTAGACTCCTGGGGCCCCTCTGGCCCCTGGCCCTCCTGTTATAATTATGGCATTAGCGCTTCCGCCATTTGCCTGCACACTGCAGCTTGCCTCTGCCATTGCACATTACATTTCATGTCATCGTGGCATCTAGTTATCTTTCTCCATAACTAGACTGTGCACTTCTTGAGGGCGGAGGCCATGTGTATCCCTCTGGGAGTTGCCAGCATCTTCCAAGGAGCCAGGCACAAATTAAGCTCTCAATACAACTTTGTTGAATGAATGAATAGACTGACTCCAGTGTTCTAACCGTTTATGGAAACTTCTTGGCTTTCAGAAATCAAGAGGTAAACCAGTGCTGCTACATTTTTGCCCAGCAACCTTCCTGCATCAGGGATTTTGCAGCCCTGTTGAGTGAGGTCATAATTTTTCAACATCAGCCTTGCCAGGCAGTCACAAAGTTGCTACCATTCTCCCAGAGTGGAAGGTCCATCAGCTGAGTGGACAATGAGCTTTCTTCCCATGACCCACACCTGCGATTCCTCAGCCATCTTTACATCACATGGCACTGGACCCTGCATTCAGCTGGCCACTTTCAACAGTCAGCCCCCCTCAAGCATCGATCTGTAATCACCTCCATGGCAGCCACACGTCTTACATGATCCAACCTGTTCATAACAATAAGTTTATCTTCTGGAAAAAGAAAATGCAATCTCATCAATCACCTGAGCAGCTGAACAAAGTACCAATGTTCTCAAGATGGGTTTACATCAAGACCCTCTAAAACACAGCGTGAATTATTTAGCCCATGAATGCAAACATTGCATGAATACATAAGGAAAGGATTTTTAGCTGCCTGCCTTTAGCATTTTAGCGTTTTCACTTCTCTGACCCAAGTAGTTAGCTGGAGTTAATTTCTTTCTGACTTCAGTTTTCTATTGTTACCCTCCCTGATATGTCTGTTGCCAAACAACCTGTATCCCAACTCCAAAATCGTATTTTATTGAAAATTAGTCAGTCTTTACTCTTTCATAACTACATTTTGTTTCCAGGGTTTAGTTGCTCTTTAACCTCAGCCAGGTTCTAACTTGCAATAAATATTCTAATTAAACTTGATTTTAACTTGTGCTTCAGTAAAAAATGTTCCCTAAAAAACAACAAACTGAAAATCTTCAAAATGTGCATTAAAATGTCTAAAGCACATAATATTGACAATCATTAGATTTCAATTTCCATATAACTTCTACTTCATTAAAAATTTAAATTTTCTTACTTCAAAGGAATTTCCATGCATATAGGATAATTCCTAAAATTCAAGAGCAAACTTTTAAAAAGAAAGGTTTTGAAACTGTTTAAATTCTAAATTTCTTTTTAGTGTGAGATTTGAGTATGTTTGCTATAATGTAGTATATGGTCACCATAAATAGAGGGCTAGGGTCCATGATAGTCCTTCAGTGATCCTGTTATTCTCAGTGGCCTGCTCACCAAGAATATTCATTGTGCAACATATAGCCAGTATGGATGGATTTGGTTCTACTACTGTGCTTTTTACTTTAACTGTTCTTCTTTCTCTTATGGCTATTAGAAGAATCATGTTTATTGAATTATCACATGTCAGACGCTATGCCCAGAGTTCCAAATGCCTTAACTTCTTTAATCCTCATGGTAGCCCTAGGAAAATAGGCTCAGTTATCTTTAGTTTATAGATATGTAAATTGTGGCTTAGAGAATTATGTAACTTGCCAACAGTTATGCCAATAGAAAGTGTTGAACAGAGTAAGGAAATGAGCCTTTGCTCATTGCCCATTATGTGATGCTATCCTCATATTTTCTACAGAAAATAAGAATATTGTTGTCAGGCCTAATATTTGCCAAACAAGCTCAGTCCACAGTTACTACAACTTCTAAAGAATTAGACAGGAAAAACTCATATAATGATGGTTTGAAATTTCCAGTGATGACCAGAAGGCAGTATAGAGTTTCCAAGCACTGAAATATTGTCGTGATTATGGAGAAATTTTTGTCCCTCTCTTCCTCTCTTCATCCTCTAATTCAAAATATAAGCAATTCTAAACTTTAATATAGGGATAAGTTAGCCAGCATCCTAGTTTTTTCTATGATGATTGCTTTTTCTGAAATATCGTATACTATTTCAAAAGTTCTTTTATTTTTTTTTTAATTTCAGAATATTACTGGGTTACACATGTTTTGGTTACATGATTTGCTTTTGTACAGTTTAAGTCAAAGTTGTAAGTGTGCCCTTCACCCAGATAGTGTGCACTGCACCCATTAGGTGTGAATTTACCCATCCCTCTTGCCCCTCCCACCTATTTGATTTCCATTGAGTTTTACTTCCATACGTGCACATGAGTGTTGATTGTTGTAACTGATTCTGCTAGCATCCTAAGTATAAATTTGGGTCTGTGTGATAGTTAATTTTATTACTAAGTGTCAGCTTGGAGTGGGTTTTTGGATGAGATTAACATGTAAATCAATGAACTTTGAGTAAACCAGATTGCCCTCCATAATATGGATGGACCTCACCAATTCAGCTGAAGGCGCTTGTAGAAGAAAAAGACCATCCTCCCCAAGAAGACAGGATTCCCCAGAAGTCTGCCTTCAGGCTCCATCTGTACCATCATCAGTTCTCCTGGACCTCTAGCCTGCAGGCCCCCCTGCCAGCCTCCAGAATCACATAAGCCAAGTCGATGTAATAAATCTCCTTCTACATATATACACATCCTATTGTTCTGTTTCTCTGGAGAACCCTGACTAATACTGTCTGTCTGTTGAGTAATCTTTATTTCCAAAAAGTCTTTCCTCAGTCAAGTGTTCCAGATCTATACCTTTTTTTTCTTAATGTTAAGATCTGAATTCTCAGTTCATTGTGCTCTCATTTACTTTGCAAGAAGATGCAACTATTTATTTAAGAACCTAGAGTTTCTCCTTCTTACTTCTACGGTGCTAAGAACACACTCTACAGAGAGCCTTTTCCTCGATTCTCCTATCAAAGTTTAACCTTGGACACAATATAATGTAATTATGAGCATGAGCTTTGGAATCAGACCTCATTTCAGTCCCATTGCCCTGTGACCTTGGGCAAGTCACTTTTGAAGCCCATGACCCTTATTGGTAAAACATGAAAATCTAAAAGGTCATTATAAGAATGTTTCCCAGTGTTTGCAAATGTAAATGTTCAATATATGTTGATTCTGTTGATTATTGCAGGTATCATATTATTATGCAGGTAAACATGCATTTAATTCCTTACCTTTAAGCTACAGTCTTTGGCCATCAGAGAAGGTGGATTTATAAATAACTAATTAAAGGTCTTTTAGAAATTGCCCTATAGGAATTGAGATCCTACATATTAACTGAGTGACCCTGAATACGAACTGAGCATACACACACACACACACACACACACTGCTTTTCAACTATCTGCTGTCCTATTTATGGTAGCAGGCTTCAATCTTTTTAAAACTCCATGATCACGTATTGCTTCTTATTTTCCAGCTATCATTTTACTTACCTCCCTTGCTACACAATCAAGACTACTCAATTCCCACCTGCCGTTCAGCTGCTGAAGATTTTGTGGGCAATTGTGCTTGATGCCCTTGTTTTCTTTTCCTCTCCCTTAACTGGTCTGGCAAATCTCCTCTGACTGATCTAGCAAATGTGAATTTGGTCACTGCTTACTCCACCCAAAAGATGCCCTTCTGAGTATTTAGTAAAAGCCCAATCAATCTGCCTATGGGTATGCATGCAATCTTCAAGCTCATGAGAGACAAGTTTCTTACTTTAAAAAATATATATATATACTAGAAATTCAACTTGTTCTGATGCCATGAAATCTTAACTTTCACCAGGAAAACATCAGAACATGAAGTCCAATGCTTCTAATAGAATTTCCTTTTTGTGTCCACATTTTTTAAAATATAAAAGAGACTTTATTTAAAACAACATGAAAAAGCCCCTTACAGAAAGTTTTAGTACTGATTACAAGATTTTTCTCCATCCTCAAGAACATGGGAATCAAATGAGCCCCATTTTTTTTTTTTTTTTTTTTT
>CAUYRT010027055.1:0-49582 GCA_963574885.1 Lepilemur ruficaudatus | reverse complement strand
GAGTGCCGTGGCATCAGCCTAGCTCACAGCAACCTCAAACTCCTGGGCTCAAGCGATCCTTCTGCCTCAGCCTCCCGAGTAGCTGGGACTACAGGCATGCGCCACCATGCCCGGCTGATTTTTTACATATATTTTTAGTTGTCCAATTAATTTCTTTCTATTTATAATAGAGACGGGGTCTCGCTCTTGCTCAGGCTGGTCTTGAACTCCTGACCTTGAGCTATCTACTCACCTTGGCCTCCCAGAGTGCTAGGATTACAGGCGAGAGCCACCGCGCCCGGCCCAAAATTTAGTTCTTTTATAACAATCTAAATTTAATATAAATTAACCCCACTAACTCATCTAGTTGTCTCTCATAACCCAGTGTAATTACAATTTTGATCCTTGCATTCATCAATCTTTTTCTTTCCTTTGTGTATAGATTTACATAAATGAATTCCCAAAAGGTATATTTATAGTTTTTAGTTTTTTTAAACCTTGTTAAAATGATGTGATTCTGTATACAATCTTTTTTTTCTTTTTTTACAATCTTTTGAATTTATCTTTGTCATATAGTATGTTGCTACAGTCTATCTATATTGCTGCTCTTAAATCTAGAGCCTAGATTATTTGTTTTGACTGTTGTGTAATATTTTATTTTGTGAATATGTCAGAGTTCATTCATTCAGTCTTTCATTGTTGGTCGTTTGGGTTTTTAAGTTTTGTTATTGTGAGCATTGTGCTATGAATATTCTTGTACAGTCTTGTAGATGTGCAAGAGTTTCTTTCAGATATAACCCTAGGAATGAAAATGCTGTGTTACAAGTTATGAGAATGGTTCACACATCTTTAGGTTGTAGTACCAAACTGATTTCCAAAGTGGTTATATCAATTTGTACTCCTTCTATCAAAGTATGATAGATATTAATGGGTCAACCTACTCAATTGAATGTAAAATGATCTTGTGGTTTTAGTTTGCATTTCTCTGCTCACCAATTATGTTGAAAAGCTCTTCATGGGTTTATTAGCTATATACATTTCTTCTTAGCCATTTTACTATGGGCTCTTTATAATCTTTTTTTATTTATAAGACGTTCTTTATGTATTCTTCATGTTAATTCTTTGTTGATCATGTATTTTGTGAATATCTACTCCCCCTGTGTATCATCTCTTTCCATGTTAAGATATCTTTAGATAAGCAAAAATTCTTAATTTTAGAATCATCAGATTTATAGTAGTCTTTTTTTGACAATGCTTTGGTTTTTTTTTGAGACAGTCTCACTCTGTTGCCCTGAGTAGAGGGCCGTGATGTCAACCTAGCTCATAGCAACCTCAAACTCTTGGACTCCAGCGATCCTCCTGCCTCAGCCTCCTGAGTAGCTGGGACTACAGGCACAGGCCACCATGCCCAGTTAATTTTTCTATTTTTTTTTGTAGAGACGGGTCTTGATCTTGCTTAGGGTGGTCTCGAACTCCTGAGCTCAAGCAATCCTCCCACCTTGGCCTCCCAAAAGTGCTAAGATTACAGCCTGGCCTCAAATTCTTTCAATAATAAGAAAATAACCCAATTAAAAAATAGGCAAAGGAATTCAATAAACATTTTTTCAAAAAAGACAAATGGCTAATAGGTATATGAAAAGGTGCTCACCATCACTAATTATTAGGGAAATGTAAATCAAAACCACAATGACATGCCACGTCAAACCTATTAGAATGGCTAACATCAAAAAGCTGAAAGATAACAAGCGTTGGCGAGGATATGGAGAGAGGGAATCCTTGTACACTGTTGATGGAAATTGAAATTGGTACAACCATTATGGAAAACAGTATGCAGATTCCTCAAAAAACTGAAGATCGAACTACCATATGATCCCACTTCTAGATATATATCTCAAGGAAATGAAATCAGTTCCTTGAAGCACAACCTGCACTTTCATGTCCTTTGCAGCATTATTCACAGTAGTCAAGATACAGAAACAACCTAAGGGTCCTTTGATAGATGAGTGTATAAAGAAATAATGGCATGTATATAAAATGAAATATTATTTAGCCTTAAAAAAGGAAATCCTGCCATTTTTGAACTTGGAGGACATTACGCTAAATGAAATAAGCCAGATGCAGAAAGACAAATATTGTGGGATATCACGTATGTGGAATCTAAAATGTCAAACTAATAGAAACGGATAGTAGCATGGTGGGAACTGTTAGTCAAAGGGTACAAATTGAAAGTTTGTACTTTCAGTTACAAGGTAAATAAGTTCTAGATATGTAATGTACAGCATTGTAGCTATAATTAATAATAATATATTGATACTTGAAATTTGCTAAGGGAGTAGATCTTAAGTGTTCTCACCACACACAAAAAGGTACCTATGTCAGGTGATGGATATGTTAGTGTGATTGTGGGAATCATTACACAGGGTATACTTACATCAAAGTATGTAACAAGGCCGGGCTCGGTGGCTCACGCCTGTAATCCTAGCATTCTGGGAGGCCGAGGAGGGAGGATCGCTCAAGGTCAGGAGTTCGAAACCAGGCTTAGCGAGAGCGAGACCCTGTCTCTACTAAAAATAGAAATAAATTAATTGGCCAACTAAAAATATGTAGAAAAAATTAGCCGGGTATGGTGGTGCATGCTTGTAGTCCCAGCTACTTGGGAGGCTGAGGCAGGAGGATCACTTGAGCCCAGAAGTTTGAGGTTGCTGTGAGCTAGGCTGATACCACAGCACTCTAGCCTGGGCAACAGAGTGAGACTCTGTCTCAAAAAAAAAAAAAAGAAAAGAAAAAAAAAAGGATATAACATGTTGGACACCTTAGATATATAAGATATATATAATTTTTTCTTTGTCAGTCACACCTCAGTAAAGCTGGGAAAAATGTTTGTCTTTTCAGATGATCTTTGGGTGGTTTCAAAAACCCTAGATTTTGAACTGGATACTTTTATTGCATGTAGTGCTTTCTTTGGACCGTCATCTCTCAATGAGGTGGAGCTACTGCCTTTGAAAGGCTATTTCCCTTCTAACTGGCCCATTAACAGTAAGTATTACTAAGCTCATCTTAATTCATATTTAAAAAGAATGATAGACATAGGATATACCGTGGGCAAGAATGCTGTGTGTGGGATTGTTTGATGAAAGCCAACAAAAAGTACCTACCTCTAGTTCCTACTATCATGTCCAATGTGTTCCTAAAAATGTGTATGAAAGTTGAATATATAAATAATTTCTTATATCAAGTTCTAATTCTCTTGGTTTATTTGAAGATATAGTTAATAAATGATTTATTTTTACATTGAGAAAGTCTTGGAGTATTTGTAAGGAGTTGAGGCAGGAGGGTGTGATTTTTTGTATCTTATCATCTGTCTTTAGAAACTCCTGATAAGACAGGCTACCGGTCTTATTTTTCTTTTAACAAGGAAACATTTAGTAAGCCTGAATTCCTGTCTAGTTTTATGAATCTGTAGACTTCTCTACACATTTCAATCTCTAGAATTATTTCTGACAGTTGAATTTGGTCCATTACTGATTAAAGATACAGCATTTAATGACACAACTTTAGAGTTTCTTATAGTTTTTAATTTTTGATCTTTTCTTTCATAGCTGAGTAAACCTGGACAACCAGCTTAAGTCCAGTAAGAGCCTAATTAAACATTTATCACTTGTCATATAGGTATTTTCATATGTGTTGCAGTTGCTTCTCACCAATATCAGCATTTTAGTTTTCTGTTTTCCATATGTTTCTATAAAATAATTGAGGAAGAAATGTAAGAAAGTGTTTAAAAATTACACAAATGATCCTGTGTAGCACAAGTAGTGTGTTGGTTAAAGGGAACTGCTGGCTGTCAAGCAGTGCAGCAATGCACTAACCCAAAACAGGTGTTCTTGTTCATTTGCTGATGTATATAAGTCCAAATATGATTTAAGTTATGCAATTTATGGGTACCCACATATAAAGAGAATGAACAGATAGTGTAGTGATTTAATGGATAAGAGTTTGGGACCTCTGCATCTACTTAAGGGTTTATTTTATGTCATGTGGTTATTCAATAGCTGTACTCTAAATTATATGGACATTTAATGCAGAGTTTTTTTATGGTCCATTTTATTTACATCAAATGTTTATTTTCTGCATCCTCTCTACAGTAGTGGTCCATGCATTATTGGTTTGTAATGCTAGCACAGAGCTGACTACTTTGAAAAACATTCAGGACTACTTTAATCCAGCTACTCTACCTCTAACACAGTACCTGTTAACAATGTAAGTCATTATTTACCTTTGAGTCAGTGGTATTAAAAAATGGTAACTAAAAGTGAACAGGAAAATGCAATAGAAGAATATTACATAAATGTTGCCCGTAAACTTTTAATAATCTTTCAGACGATGAAATTACTGCCAGTAAGTAGGAGGAGAAGGAATATGCATCATTTTTCATCTATCTATGTATCTGTTACGGTTTGAGCTAATAAATGTTACTACAAATTTTTTCCCTTTGTCAAGGGATAATGTCTTGAGGATTATTTGAGTGTTTATTTTTTATTCATCTGTATTTTATATTTTTATGCCACAAATTATTTAACATTTAAAAGAATCATTTTACAGCTTGAATCCAGTGTGTATATTGATACTGATTTTATTCTTAACATCACCCACATCTCATTTTCAGTTTTTCAAGCACCAAGTCCCTATTTAAGAAAATTGGAAGTGATGTTATATTAATGCATTAAAGTAATAGAAAAAGTCAAGTTTTCAGTTTGGATTATTATTATCTATCTGTGGCTTATTTTTCTCAGCACAATAAAGTCCTAGGTAAAAAATGTGATTCCATTATGTTATCCATCCAATTTGAAATTAAATTCAGTCTTTACAGAAATAGAAATAAAACCAATTCTTGTATTTTCCCTGAAATAGAGGCTACCTTAATTATCTAAGCCAGGTTTATATAGCAGAGCATGGGCTTTAAAGTCAGTCCAACCACTTGTTAGTGGTGTGGCTTTTGGGAAAAATATTTATATTTTTGTATCTCTATTTGGGATAATTAACTACTTCCTAGTGTTGTTGTGAAGATTTGATCAAGTAATGTGTAAAATGCTTCAAATAGTACTAGCACATAGTAGGTATTCAACAAAAGTTAGTTCTCGTCTACCCTCCTCCAAATTAGGATATGTATCCATGTATGGTTTGTTCCTATTTAAAAAATGTTCTCTGTGATGCTTACAAAGTGATGACTAAGTGATGAAGAGATCTACTCACCTTTTTCAAAAGCCCCTAATTTTTTTTTTAATTTTATTTGCTGCCTTTTTATTAGGTCTTCGCCAAGTTCATTTAGCAACAAAAGAGTCAGTCAGAGAAAATTTATCCCACCAGCCTTCACAAATATCAACACAAAATGTGAACTACTCAGCCTAGGGGCCACATTGCAGTTAGCTAGTGAGTTAATTCAGGAACATAAGTTAAACCAGGATCAAGCTACAGCGCTAATTCAGATAGCTCAAATGATGGCATCCCAGGAAAGTGCTGAAGAAGCGGAGGAACTGCAAATGCACACCCTCCCTATCACGATCATACATGGTAAGAAGCAAGCAAGAAAACGATTCTAATAAGTACGTTATCAAATGCAAGCTTTTGTAGCTCAGTCTGCTCCTTTATAATTTTCTATTCGAGCAAGGTTGAAGAATAACTATAAATAGATTTTTTTTTTACCTGAACTCACTTTGGTAAACTATTAGATGAGACAGTACTGATCACCCTGTCTGGGAGAATTGGCAGCTTATCTGATAAATGAGTAGCCTTATACACCTACAGTGTATCCAGATTTGATCTAGATGTTTACATGTCGCTGTGCTACAGTGGCCTTCAACTTTGATCAGCAGAACCTTTTTTTCTTTTTTTTTTGAGACAGAGTCTCACTCTGTTGCCCGGGCTAGAGTGAGTGCCGTGGCGTCAGCCTAGCTCACAGCAACCTCACACTCCTGGGCTCAAGCGATCCTCTTGCCTCAGCCTCCCGAGTAGCTGGGACTACAGGCATGCGCCACCATGCCCGGCTAGTTTTTTCTATATATTTTTAGTTGGCCAATTAATTTCTTTCTATTTATAATAGAGACGAGGTCTCGCTCTTGCTCAGGCTGGTTTTGAACTCCTAACCTTGAGCGATCCGCTTGCCTCGGCCTCCCAGAGTGCTAGGATTACAGGTGTGAGCCACCGCGCCTGGCCCTTACATTCACTCTTGAAGTGATTTGTGTTTGCTGTCATTGAGCAGGAATTCTTGGGCAGAATATGTATAGCTGATATTCTCAATGCTAAAGCTCTGGCCAGCTGAACTGGTCCATTGTAATTTGTTCTGGTGTTGAACAAAATATTGTATTCTGTTTCCTCTGGGTGTTCAAAGGGAGAAGCAATCTGTGTGGCTGAGCCTGGTGTATGTGATTTGTGAGCTGTTGATCAGGTGGTGGATATTAGATCTGTCACTTCTTTGGGAGTATAAGTTTTTCCTGAAATCTCGGGGTGACATTCTGGTGGATAGTCATGGGTAGGTACATGTATTTGCTTTTCCTTGTTTGTTCACCCCTCTCCTCACAGTCTTTTCCTCCATTAAAGATAAGTAATTCATATTTGTAAAATATTTATAGAATACCTGCCAAGTACAAGGTACTGGATGAATCACTCGTAGGTATAAAAATGGCTCATAAATGAACTGTGTCCTTCAGGAGCTTAGAGTCTAACAGGGGAAAGAGACATATCTGTAAATGACTCTAGAATATGGTGGAACATAGACACTGTCATTGTTTTATGCATGAATCACAACCCTGCCAACTTTCAAATATAATCTGACATGACATAATTTATTAGTCGGAATTCTTTGGTGTGTCAGAAACCCAACTCAAGATTACTAAATCACAAGAGGGAAAGTATTGGCTTGGGTCACCAGGAGGTCTGAAGGCAAGGGATGAGGATGGGGTTGAAATGACTGCCTCAGGACTCTGGTCACCTCTTGGCTTTTCCCATACTCGTGTGGGCTTCCTTTTCAGTCAGATTCTCTTCACTGGGGATGGTCCTCACTAGCCCCAGACACATCTAGTCCTCAGTGTTCCCTATCCCAGAGAAAGAGCTCCGTCTACTCTCTCCGGCATCCAGATCAGTGCTTGAACCACTGCTTGGTAAATTGGCTCTGCCAGGAGCGCCTACCCATGCCTGGCCCACTCACTGTGCAGTCTGGTGGGCCACCCTGGGCTGTCCTACCACTGGTAGGACAGATGGAGCCTCTTGGTTGACATCCAAGTAGAAACACTTGATGTTGGGGAGGCGCATATCCCAGATGAAAAGGAGGGGCTTTGTTACTAGAAGGTGGGAGAAGGAATGGATGTGGAAAGCAAGCAAATTAAAAAAAGGTTTGCCCACTGCAAATTCTATTAAGCATTGGGTCAGAAAGACAAAAACCCGCTAATAGGATCACAATAATAGCCAAGCAGTGAAGGCAGGGGTGGCAAACCAGCTAACAGGCCACATCTGGCCTGCTGCCGAGTTTTGTATGGTCTGCAAGCTCTGAATGGCTTTTAAAATATTGTGACATGTGACAGTTATATAAAATTCAAATTTTGGTGTCCATAAATGAAGTTTTATTGGAACATGACCATGCTTGTTTTAAGTGTTGTCCATAGCTGCTTTTGTGCAATAATGGCAAATTTGAATAGTTACTTGTGAAAAAGACTATCATGTGGCCCTCAAAGCCTAAAATATTAACTCTCTTGCCAGTTTTTTTTTTTTTTTTTTGGAGACAGAGTCTTACTCTGTTGCCCGGGCTAGAGTGAGCGCCATGACGTCAGCCTAGCTCACAGCAACCTCAAACACCTGGGCTCAAGCAATCCTTCTGCCTCAGCCTCCCGAGTAGCTGGGACTACAGGCATGCGCCACCGTGCCTGGCTAATTTTTTCTATTTATTTTTAGCTGGCCAATTAATTTATTTCTATTTTTAGTAGAGATGGGGTCTCGCTCTTGCTCAGGCTGGTTTCGAACTCCTGACCTTGAGCGATCCGCCCACCTCCGCCTCCCAGAGTGCTAGGATTACAGGCGTGAGCCACCGCGCCTGGCCAACTCTCTTGCCCTTTACAGAAAAATCTTCCTGACCACTCAGTTAAGGGGAAGAAGAATCCCTTAATAGAGGAAACTTTAGAATTTAAGCACATAACTCAGTTTTAATTAGGTCAACTTTAAGTTCTCAAGGAAAACATGATGGCTGACATAGGTAGGAGAGAGGACTTTTTCCTGACCCCTGGGGCTCTGAGAAGAATTAGCCACCAAAGTTTCCCTTTAGTCTTTCCACTTACTGTGGTGGGTAATAGGTCCAGTTCATCCGAAGCTGAACCAGGCAGGTAGTTCTGCTGTGAGTTACAGGGTTGGAGGTGTAGAGGGCGCCAGGATGCAGCTCTCTTTCCTGCTGTTTAGAGCAATGGTTTGCATTGCCAATCTGCCATTCTTCTTGGTCTACTCTGATTATCAAGGCCTTATTTCGGTCAAGACCCTGAAGAAGCATTACATGATTTAGATCAATATGGAGTTCATACAACTTAGCCTGTAAATTTTCTGCCTTGGAGTTGCTAGTTCATAAAGATCAATAAATTTTCTCAGTCCACACGTGTCAAAAGTAAATAATAATAAGAAAAAGATCAATAAATGCTAAGAATAGTATTAAATTATGCCTCAACTTGTGTTTCTTTCCCTCCTATCAGATGAGATCGTGTTTGTAATCTACCTAATCTTTATGTATCCAGTATTGAATTAGCAGCTTGGGCCTGTGGTATACTGAGAAAGCCAGCCTAGACTTCTGCGGGGACACGCAGCCCATTGTAATTCCAGCACGGTGGACAGCTCTCCTCAGAGCCAGAATAGCTTATACCTTGGAGCCATCCTGCTTGGAACTACTCCAGAAGTGTTCCTTTATTGCCCAGAGTGGAGAGTTATATAAAAATGGGCCTTTCAGATCAGAATGAGATTTAAGGCTTCTGTGCAGCCTTTGTGAGAGTGTTTTTAGATCCTAGTCCTGGTGGGAGCTGGGAGTTTCCAAAGCATCCCACAGTGTTCCAGTGGCAGGCATCTCTAAATTCTTTCTCTCACATCATTCCAACTTGTTAGCACTGATAGGCAAGCTCTGAAGTGGCTCGTTTGTTTTTATTTTGTTGTTTTATAAACTGTTTGTAGCAAACTCACATGGATGAATTTCTGAGTGTCTTATTCTGCAACCCTTGCCAGGCACTGTCCTGCCTGCCAGGCTTTTCTGGCATCCTGTCAGGCTTTCCTGAGCAGCAAGTCAGGGTGGCCTCTGCCTCCAGCAGCCTGAGACAACACGCAGGGTCTTGTCCTGAGCATAGTCCCTGTCTGTGTGGCAGAGGAGCCTTGAACCATAAATGGCTGCCTCTGGTATCCACAAGGTGGCCTGGCTGCCTCTCTCTTCCTTCACTCACCACTCTCATCCCACAGCTGTGTAGGCAACAGCTTCAAGGGGACAGTGAATTTCGAGAAGGGATTCCTTCTGACCCGTCTAGACTGCCCTCCCAGATGAGAGAAACAGAGTGGCTATTAGTAGCCAGAATTCAGAATGCTAGTCTCCCGGTTAGAAATGCGAGTCTCGTTCTCTCTACAATTATTTCATCTGCTAGACCCACAATGGTGGATTATAGCTCTAGATGAGTTGTCTTAGGTCCTCAAGAGAGGCAGACGGGATGTTGGAGGAGGGAGAATGCTTTCTTGGATCCTTTTAGAGAAGCATCATGGAGGAGGTGGTGTTTGAGCTGGGCTTTGAAGCACAGGTACAAGTAGCACATGTGGCAATGTCAGGGAAAGGAATTCCAGGTAGAGGGGGACACAGACAGGTAAACACAGATGTATCCTAATAGGAAATAGCAGGCGGATCAAGTTGCCCAGAACAAACTGTTGGCAAGGGGTGGGAATGAAAGTAAGGAATAGTGGTAAGGAGGGTCTTCGGTGCCATGTTCAGGAATTGGATTTTAATCATAGGCAACGGGGAGTAGTGGCATGTTCCTGCACAGGGAAGTGATGTGAGCCGTCCTTTAAGGAAGAGGACTTGGGCTGCTGTGGCCAAGGGGAACTGGAGAAGAGGGAGAGGTCAATTATTAATAGAAGGCTGTTGCCATGTTCCAGTGAGAGATAACATGGGTTTCATAATAGTGGCAAAGTGAAGGGACAGGAGGGGACAGATGGGAGAGAGGTGGTCAGGGTTTATTCTGGGCAGTCTCTGAACAGCAAATGGGAGGTACTGGTGGGAAGATGGGGAGGGAAGGAGCAGGAAGACTTGCTGGAGGCCCTTCCTGGGGTTTTTGTGGTGGGAGGGAGCCTGAGGCCCAAGATTATGCCCAGGAGCTGTACCTGGTGATCCCTGGAGAGCTGTGTCCTGCTCCTTCTCAAGTCAATTGCGTCATTGCTTCTGCTTCTTGTTCTTCTTCTTTTTATTTTTTTAAGAGACAGGGTTTGGCTACATTGCACAGGCTGGTCTTGAACTCCTGGCCTCAAGTGATCCTCCCACCTCAGCCTCCTGAGTAGCTGGAATTACAGGCTCAAGCTACTACACCCAGCTACAAAGCCTCATTTCTAATAGGAATGTGGGGCTGGGGCTGCCACTCTCCTTAGTTACAGGTAACTTCCTGAGGACCCTGGCCCCAGGAGAGCTGGTTTGATTTGGAAGTCTGATCATGTGGTGATCAAACCAGGGGTGGATTTCATTAACCATTAGCCAAAGCAAGATACGGAGCTCAGCTCACGGTGCCTGACACCATGGAGTAACAATAATAGAGTCTAGTGGTAAATCTCAGCTTAAGGGTGGGAACTAGCATAATGTTTGATAGAACTAAATTAATTGGAAACAAACATGGCAGAATTCTTTTTTTCAACATTTGGAAACAATATTTCAAAGTTTGTCCTTTGAGGTAAGTGTTTATTTCTCTGTGAAATGTACACAGTGCTGTCATCAGGTGGTGGTGGCAGTCCCAAATCCCTAGGAAGCTGCTGCCCACCAAGTGGCTCAGAGCCACTACATCCTCTCCCTTTAGCATCCTGACTGTGGACAGAACCTTACAGAATTTCTTTCCAGCTTGCCTGTTAGTTCCCTGGGTGATCCTGGCAGAGTTAATCATTTCTGAGTCTCACCTTCTTCATTGAACATACAGTGCTGGGCACCTAAGAAGCAGAAGAGATAGTCTTTGTCTTCATAGAGCTTTGAGTCCAAGCTGGAGAAGCAGGACTGTGTAAAAGATTTGTGGGTGAATTGACACACCAGGTCTGGGATTTGCCTTAAGGTATTCCGCTTCTTCCCACCCTGCAAATAAAAAGCTGGGAGTTATAGATGAAATAAGATTGGCAACAAATGATGGAGTGGTGTTGAAGCTGAGTGATGGGTACTGGTTACTGTCTCTACTTTTGTGAATATTGGGATTCTGTCCAGAATAAAAATTTAAAAGATGGCATATCAACTAACATGACAAGTGACACACATGATGGGATCTCCAGGTTCCAAGGAGAGTGAGTCTTGTGGGCAGACAGTGTTTGGGAGAGGCTTCCCAGGGGAGCTGGGCTTTGTCTCAGTGAGGATTCTTGGTTACAAGTAACCAAAACCAATAGTGTAAACAGAACAGAGGACTTCCTTATAAGGATCTAGGGGGCCCTTAGGGAACCTGAGTGCCAGATGTAGCCAGTGCTCAGGAAGGCACAGGACAGGGACCAGAAGGCCACTGGAATCCCAGGCAGCCTTTCTCCTTGTGCTGCATGGTCTGCAGTTCTGCATTCTTTGCTTCCATATCCATGGGCGGGAGTTAGATGCCTCCCCTTAGTAACCAGCATGTATTAAGTCCATCCCAGACACAGCCCAGACTCAACCTGATCTTCTTAGCCCAAGTCCCTGAGTAACCCAGCAAAAACTTAGATATGTCAATGGAAAAAAAAAAAAAGCCAAACTCTGTAAAATAATTTTAAAGAGATTTACTCTGAGCCAAATTTGAGGACCATGACCCATGTAAAGTTGGCCATGGCAGAAAGAAGGTGAGAGACAAAGTAGGGCCAAACAATGTGGCTTTATTGAGCACCCCTCCCCCCCCCGCCAGGGTCAAGGTTCACGATCCCAAGGAATGGGGCCTGAGAAGTCGCGCCAGTTTGAAAGGGGTGAAGGCTTTTATACTATTTGAGGTGGCCCGGGGGCTTTTGGCGGGAAGAGTTGGGGATTTTCCACAGTGACCTTTGGAGGTTATTGAGGATTAGGAGGGGTTGGTGGTGTTTGCAGAATCCGGGAATCAAAACTTTCTTATCTGGGTGGGCATCCGGGTGTGGTTATCTTTCAACTTAACTGGGCCTAACAGTCACCTTTGTGGGTCTCTCTTCTCTTTAGGGAGGGAAAGGGGTGCCCGCCGCCAGCCATACAACCTGGAAGCCTTGAGCAAGTGGACTCCCTGTGGCTGGGTTACAAGTTTGGTTTTATACATTTCAGGGAGACCGGGGTTATAGGTAAAGTCATAAATCAATACATGGGAAGCATACATTGGTTTGGCCTGAAAAGGTGGGCCCTCTAGAACCCAGGTGCTTACAGATTATAAGTGGGTTTAAAAATTCTTTGACTTGTAATTGGTTAAAGACATGAAGCTATGTCTAGAGGCTTGGAATGTTTTAACATAAGGAACTGTTATCAGAGGTGAGCCACTGGACATAGATTTGTTATGTAAATTGAGGACTTACAGGTTTGTCTTGAATGCCCTTAGGCCTGTTAATGGGTTACAAAGGATGTCCCCAAGAAGGGAGGGGGGCATGATGAGGCATGTCTGACCTCCCTCCTCCTGGCAGGCAATTTAGTTTTAGAATATTCCTTTGGCCACGAGGGGGTCCATTTAGCGGGTGTGGGGGGTGACCCTTAAAATTTTATTTCAGTTCACATATAGTACACATAGTTGGCGGGCTCCTTCCCGTAGGTGAAGAGAGGTGACTAAGTTAATTGAGTTAGGCAGTTCTCCTCTCCCTGCCTCCCCCTTTCCTGAATCAGAAAAGGCTTCATCCTTGAGTTTTAATTTCCGTAAGTGTAAACTGGAACTATTTTGCCAAATATTATTATTATGGGGTCACTAGAAATGAGAGATCCAGGGAATCTAGGATCCATAGCTGTCTCCCTTCCCCCACACCCCCCTTTGCTCTGGCTTTTGTTACATACTGTTTCAAAAATTTAGGTCATTTTTTTGGAATGACCTGTGCTAATGGAAACCAAATCCTAAACTCCTGCAACATGGACGGTGAAGACATGTGGACTGGAGACTAGCAATGTTACAGCAAGTGTTACAGCGGGTGGTCCTGAGGACAAACCAAGTGGGATGCGGAGAGTCGGAGAATCAAAGTTTATTCGCCGGCGGGCTCAGAGGGGCCTCGCCTCCAAATTCTGAGCACCGGCTACCGGATTTGTCCCACTTTTATTAAGTTGGGGTGGTCCATCAGGTGTAGGTTAGTTGATGTGTCAGGTAATTGGTTAATATTATGTTGATGCGCCAGGCAATAGATTTAGTGTTATGCTGATGCCGGGCAATAGACTAGTTGATGGGCCAGGAAACAGGTTAGTATTATGCTGATGTGGGTCTTCCGTGAGTGGTGGGGGTCTCCAGTGCCTGATGCCCCAAGTAATAGATGGGGTTTCCCTTATCAGCAAGAGCAAGTGATTGGGACAAACATGCAGGAAATATTTGGGGAATGGTGTAGTTCTCCCGGCTCTGAGGGGGGTCATGTTGTGTGGGAGCCATGCTGAGAAGGAATCTGAGTCCTCATATCAGTTGTATTTTTTTATCAGATGTTAGCTTTTATTTTCCCTCCAAGCTGCAAGAGCCATTGAACTTTAAATTCTGTGCTTCTCACATTTAATGCCTCCTATTTATTGAGTACTTAGTACCTGCCAGGCACTAGAAATTACTATTCCCACATAGCTAGTGATGGTAGAGCTAGGATTCAAATTCAGATCTGCCTATCTCCAAGGTTGGTGGTGCTGTTTGTATGCCACACGGCTTATTTAATAATGTAATTAATGATGCCAATTGTTGATAAAAATCATTGGATGTTGGAATTCTTGGTTATTAGTGTACTTGAATTAGCTCAAACAATAAAGGTGATTTTTTATTTTATGCTCAGCTGTCCAAACCCGGGGAAGGATAGGAGTGCAGCTGGCCGGAGGGATATCCAGGGACTCAAATGCCATTAGCTCTTATACTTCGATTAACATGAACTATAAAAGATGCTCTTAGCTGTCTCCCTCACATTTGTTTCTCTTTTATTGTTGGCTTCATTCAGTCCAGCCAGCTGTGTCTACCAGACCAGAACCGTGGCTTCTGGCTTTAGTCTCATCAGAAAGGGAAGAGATTTTCCCAGCTCTTGGTTGGAAAGTTCTGAGGAAGGACTCTGATTGGATTGATATAGGTCATGTGCCCAGGCCTGCTGAGGTCACCATGGCCAGGGACGGGAGCTGCCAATGGCCCAGCTTAGGTCAGGAAGCTGCTGCCGGTGTCCAGGGGACAAGGGGTCTCTGTTTGTCATTTTTTACCTGAGGCTGTTGTTGGAGTGAGGGAGGAGCGTTTGCCCCAAAGAAGTGTGTGTGATGAGACAGTTCTTAGTAGGTAGACTAAACAAGGAATGCCCCTTATATTTGCCTGACATCTGTGTTTAAATTGTTAAACACATTCTTCTAAGAGCTTTCCTTTATGAGCTATCCCAAGCTAAGAATGACCTGCGAGTGGCCTCCTGACCTCTTTTTCCAGACTTTTCTGGTGAATCATGCTGAGCTCCATCACCCAGGCACAAATGGTGATGACTTTGGAGAAGCCAGGTCATCATAAATATAGTGACCTTACTAGAAATTCTCTCCAAATCAAAAATGAGGCTGGGCGCGGTGGCTCACGCCTGTAATCCTAGCAATCTGGGAGGCCAAGGCGAGTAGATCGCTCAAGGTCAGGAGTTCAAGACCAGCCAGAGCAAGAGTGAGACCCTGTCTCTACTAAAAAAATAGAAAGAAATTAATTGGCCAACTAAAATATATAGAAAAAATTAGCCGGGCATGGTGGCACATGCCTGTAGTCCCAGCTACTCGGGAGGCTGAGGCAGGAGGATTGTTTGAGCCCAGGAGTTTGAGGTTGCTGTGAGCTAGGCTGACGCCATGGCACTGTGGCCTGGGCAACAGAGTGAGACTCTGTCTCAAAAAAAAAAAAAAGAAAAAGAAAAAAGAAACCTTGAATCAAAAATGAACAGAACGCTGGCCTATCTTTTTTTGCCAGTGTCTGTCCCCCCGCCCCCCAGCAAAATTAGCCTTTAGCAGGTCAAAACAGGTTTTTTAGCTAATTTCCTTTGAATAGCATATGATAAGTATCCAAATTAGCCAGCATTGTTTTCCTGCCCTAGGTGGTTGATTGGCTCCTAATGCAGGTTTCTTTTAATGGAAAGGTTACTTTGTGGTCTTTGGCAAGAGGCTTCATCCTTGAGTTTTAATTTCCGTAAGTGTAAACTGGAACTGTTTTGCCAAATATTATTATTATGGGGTCACTAGAAATGAGAGATCCCGGGAATCTAGGATCCATAGCTGTCTCCCTTCCCCCACACCCCCCTTTGCTCTGGCTTTTGTTACATACTGTTTCAAAAATTCAGGTCATTTTTTTGGAATGACCTGTGCTAATGGAAACCAAATCCTAAACTCCTGCAACATCATCTCATGTTTAATTGTCAGGGTTTGTGTGTCTCTTGGGTCAGGGGATGAACAGTGAATTGGTAGAGAGGGGTGCATGAGGGTCGAGAATTGAAAGCATTTCAAAATTAATGAAGCTTGGAAAGGAAGGGGAGAAAAGAAACTCAAAATGCAGTTGCTGGGCTTGGTTGTAAAAATCTTGAAAGTGGAGGGAGATAAAAATAGTTGCTTGTTAGGACCTGGCAGGCATGCTCTGGAGCCTCCCTGTTTGAATGCTGTTGTTAATGAGGAGGTGGGAAAGAACCTCTAGTTCCTGCTGTTAGACTTGTCAAGGAGGATAATGGGCTGGAGCTGAGAAAGCAGCATCATGCTCACTCCCTAAACAGGAGCAGGGAATTCTCTCATGACCGGTTTCAAGGATTTCAGCCTGCCCCAAATCAGATCCTATTCCCAGAAATAAAGCTCATTACTTCTGTAATGTGAGTGACTCCTTCCCCAGCCACAGTTTAATAATTGCTCTTCCGAAACTTTGGAGTGTAACTCCTTACGGTTTACCCTTAGCTCGCTCTGTCGTCTAGACCCAATGCTCTAGACTCTGGAGAGAGCACTCCCTCAGGAGCAAGTTCCAACCCTCGCCCTGACCATCAGCTCACCATACAACCTTGACAGGTGATCCCACCACTCTGGGCCTCTTTTTCTCCTGTGTATACAGGGGTTCATAGTCACACTGTTATTATGAGAATTAAAGAAGACAATATATTTGAAAGGCCTGGCATGGCATGTGCTCCATAAACCAGAGCTGTTATGGATTCTTACTGGGTCTTCTGGGCTCCTCCCACCCAGCCTTTCTTTCGGTGCTCTTGGAAGTTTGAGTGGGAAAAAGAGGTTACTGGTGAAGGCTAATTGAAGGGTTTGGGGTTTTCTCTGAATTTTAATGATCTCTGCTGCTTAATTAGCTCCCTGAAGCCACAGATAGCAGGAGGTGGCTCTATGGAGGCTGTGATTTGAATTATCCAGGTCAGCTCCCTATCTCTTCTGTTTCTTTATTTTTAGAGAAGGGTCCTTAAGGCTCTGCCAGGAATGCTAGGGAGAAGTGGTTTGAAGCCTAAAGTCACAATTTTAAAAATCTCATTTGCCTTTTTTCCCCTAAAACCTTTAACTCTTGCTTATCCACTTTTGGATTCAGCCTTTGCCACAGATGAGCCAGAACTGGCTTCCAGGTGTCACTGTGCTTGCTTCTCTGTGGACCCTCACTCCTTCCTTCCACCTCTTGTCTTCTGTGTCCCATCCCTGTCCTCTGCCTTTCTCTTCCACAGTACCCTGCCTTCTTGCCTTAGGGAATATGGTTTCTTTTAATATTAGCCTAAACAAACAAAATGCAGGTACTGGGACACAGTGGGAACATGTAGGAGGCCAATACTCACGTTGGCTCATCTGCTTGCCTGGGCCTTGTCAGCTAGTCAGCCAGGCATCAGACGGGAGTGCTGACCCCCACCGGATGGAAGAATTTAAAATACGTTGAGTTCACAGGGCCCTGACCACGGCTCCATCTTTGCCGTCAACATCACACACGTGTGCACATGTTCCTGATATTCGGATTCTGTCTCCCCTGATGGTGACAGCCTTGGGTACAGGGACAGGGACTGTTTCCTTTTTACTCGTAGCATAGCATGCTACAGGCACTCTGTAAGTGTGTATAGAATACACAGCCCCCTGAATTATTTTATCCAAACATCTTGTTTTAGAGTAAAAATGCTTAGTAAAGATGTGTGCTCTTGAGAGAAAAATCGAGGCTTTGAACAGTGGTTATTTCTGGGGCAGAAAATATCACAGAAGAAAATACTTTCTTCTAGTCAGTTTTTCACAAAACCTTCTTGTTCATTGTTGAAGAAGGGGTTGCCCATGCTCATTGTTACAGTAGCGGAGCAGGATTGGGGTATCAAGTCTCAGCATCCTGTGGGGTTCCTTAGGTTGCTCAGGGTGGGAACCTGGAAAGTATGTAGAGGATGGAAGGCAGATAATGGAAAACTTAGATAGTGATCATAAGGCCTGTAAAACAATAGCCGCAGGAGTTTGGAGAGCCCGGAGGTTGTAAATCTAACTCTGACCACAGATGGTTGCGGAACCGGACCCCTTAACATTCAGAAAAAAAAAATTGCACTCCCCAAACTTGCATCCATACCTCTTATAAAACCGACTGCTCTCCCCTTCCTGGGGTGGATACTCTTTTCAGCCTCTACCAGTCTGCACCCAGGTGCTCAAATAAACAGCATTTTACTACACCCGAAGCTTCGTGTGTCCGCCTCTGGGCTCTGGACCTAACGGTTCCCCGGGAAGCTTGTCAGCCTGGGAATCTAGTGGGTGGTTGATGCTTCCTCCAGATTGCAGCCTGCCCCGCCGGCTGCCGGGGCTCTTCGCAGCATCACCCCCTTGATATTGCAGGATCAGAAAGAGAACCCAAGGCCTGGAGGGGTCTTGGGAAGTAGAGAGGGACTGTGGGTTGAACATTTGAGGGCTCTGCTTGGAGAATGTGGGAGGAAGCCCAGTTAAACCTCTCAGGACCCCAGGGGCAAGGCAGTATTGCAAGTTGGGAAGGGGACTCAGAAGAACTAGGCACCTAGAAGTAGAGGCGAGAGGGTGGGTAGAAAGGAGGACATTTTAGATACAGGGACCAGCACAAGAGGTGACACAGGGACAGCTGGGCAGGCCACCAGACCCAGGAGGAGCTGGATGTGGATGTGAATGTGGAGATGTGTTGGGGTATGATGTTGGAGAGGTGAGGAAGAAACAGTGGAGGGTTTGGAAAACCAGGCAGAGGGGCTTGGGACTGCTCTGAGGCACATGGGAGCCATGGCGGGTTGTATGCAGAGGCTGTCCCACTGGTTTATGTGCAGACAGAGTGGAGGGGGAAGATCCTGGGGACAGAAACTGTGTGGGGAGGGGCTGGCTATTGTGGGAAGAACAAGTGCAGGGTGCCAACAGCGATCAGGAAGTGTACTCTCTCTGGCCTCATACACCTTTTTTCCATCCCCAGAGAAGAGCTGGGGCTTGGCTGGAGCTTTGGTGGTGGTGGAGGGGGAGTGAAGGGAGGGAGAGCATGTCCCAGCCTGCTAGCTCCAGAAGCATGCTCTGGAGTTTAGTGATGTCCTGTGCCCAGGTCTCCAAGTGGCTTCTCCTTGTGAGGCCCTCTGGGTCACCAGGAGAGGATGTGAGTGGTGCATCTGGCTCCCAGGACTGACATGGTCCCAGCAGTGAAAAGCCCCTCAGTGTTTCCCCTCTCCTCCTGCCCATCCCCTTCCATCTCTGCAGCCTCCCAGGCAGTGGTGTTCCCAGGGGTGGGTGGGGGAAGCCAGAGCTGACAGCCAGGGATGAAGGAAAACAATGTTATGTAAGTTTGAAAATGGAGGCTTACTTACCATGTGAATAGAAATCAGATACAAGGACGGCTAGAGACAGCACAGCCAGGCCTGAGCAGCAGCTGCAGCCCGGAGAGAGGTGTCTGAGCCAGCGGAGGGGGCTGCACTCTGCTGGGAAGAGATCTATGAACTGCTCATTTTGGAGGGCAACCTCTGACATGGTCGTTTCTCATATTCCTGTAGCATGGTGTGCTGTTTACCTGCCACAGCTTGTTACATCGATCCTGGGCTGTATCTTGTGATGGGCAAACCACGGCCCAGAGAAGTGAAGTGAAGACTTGTTCACAGAGCAGGCTGCAGGGCCAGGATTTGAACACAAGTCTCCTGTCTCATTAGCCAGTGCTGCTCTTTTGCTCTGAAACAAAGCCTGGCGGGTAACGCCTAAACAGGCCATGGGAAGCGTTTGGGGCCGGTGAGGGAGCTCAGGCCATGGCCCAGCCCAGGATGAGGGCACTGGGGGACATGTGGAAGAGGCTCCTGTCGGAGTGCCTCTGTGTGCTGCCCCCAGGCCCAGCAGGCGCTGTCCCAGGCTCGTCCCATTCTCAGCACCCTTTTCCACATCCTGAACACCTGACCTCTGGGGGCAGGTGCCTGTCCTCTGAGGGGCTGTGGGCATGGTGGGATGAGGACGAGTACCTCTGCCAGGCAGCTGCTGGACTCGGAAAGTGTTTGTGGGGCGGCATGTCCCACCACTAGGCTGGGGAAAGAACAAAGCCAGCCCCTCACTTCCCAAATTTGGAATCTCTGCATAGTTCCCAGAAGGCTGCCCGGCTCCCTCTTTGTCCACGTCGTTGCTCGGCATCTTCTCCTCACAGGGCTGGCCCTCGTCACCCTGTCACAGCAGCACCCCCCCACTCCTGTGCTATGCCCTCACGTGGTTTTATGTTTTTATTTTCTTAGTGCCACTCAGGACCACCTGACACTACACGTTTGTTCAGTTTATCTGTCTCATCCTCTAACATTTAAACCTTGTGACAATGGGGACTGCTTTGTTTGTTGACTGCTGTCTGCCTGGTGGCTGCACGTGCCCACACATAATAGGTGCTCAGTGAGCAGTTGTTGAGGAGACTGTTGAGGGGCATGGCAGCAGGGCAGGCGGAGGGAGGAGGGCGGTTCTAGGTGTCCGAAGGCCTGTGTTCCGCTTCCAGCTTTACCCAGCTTTTGCTGTGTGACCTTGAGCAAGTTATTGGACCCCTCGGGTCTTAGACTTTTCATGTCCTTCATGAAGACTGGAACCAGATGCCCTCTAAGGCTACTCTGGCACCTCTGTTCTGAAAGTCTGTATGTAGGAGACGGGGTTACAGAGGGGTTTGGGAAGGTTTGAATCCCGTGCTCCTTACTGAAGAGCCTGGCCTGGGTCTGTACACCAGGGAGGGGGTGACATGATGAGGGCTGGGTCTTAGGCCATACCAGTGGCTCTGTGTGTGCCCGTTAGCATTAGCATGCGTGTGCATGTGGTGAGTTTAGAGCCATTCATTCATTCCACAAGGGTTTTTGGAGTGCCTACTGTACCAGGGATTGTTCTCACACAGGGCCTAGAGTGGTGAGGCGGACAGCCAGGGTCCCTGCTCTGGGAGCCGATGGCGAGTAGAGAGAGGCTGGAGCTGGCTGGAGCTGATGAGGGCCAGGTGGAGGTGGGGCAGGGGAGGGACTCACTGGGATATGAGAGTGTGGGTTTTTTTTTTTTTTTTTCAATTTACCCTTGGAAAGATACTTAAATAGACCTCTTAGAATCTGTTCAGGAATAAATAGCCGGGTGTGGGACTTAGGAGGTTGAGGCAAGAGGATCACTTGAATCCAGGCGTTCCAGGCCACCATGAGCAACAGAGTGAGACCCTGTCTCTTAAAAAAAAAAAAGAATAAATGAATTAATGCATTCATATTAAAGAATACTAAGGGAGAAAAATGATAAAAATGTTTTTTCGTCTGGCTCTGGTAGGTTGAAATTACGGATAGCTTGGGTTTTTCTCCGATTTCCTAGATGTTCTTTATAGTGTCTATATTACATCTATTAAAGATTCCCTGTCATGGTTTAGGATTTTGCCACTGGATGTGGCCAGCCCTCGAAGTGAGTCTCTCATTGTTTCCTGATGTCTGCCCACAAAACCCTGGTCCAGGGACCTCCACCAATCCCAACCTCAGTTTCCCACCTGTAAATGAGGTAATTGGCCCTGGTCTGTACACTTTACGGGGCAGTTGTGTGAATCAGAAGAGATGGTGAAAGAAAAACCATTTGGAAGTTTATGTCTGTCTGCAAAGGAAAGGCCCAGTGTACTAGTGTTGGTGACAGCAGACCAGGTGGGGAGGTAATACGAGTGCAGGGAAGGGGGATGACTCTGAGGAGCAGCTGTCAGGCCTCCTGAGGGCCCATGGTAGCGAGGGGCTCCCCTTGATTAGCAGGGTAGAGGGAGCTGTGTAGGCTGTCAGGTGAGTGACTTCAGTGGGAGAGAATCACCAGTCATCTCCCACCCTGGCCACACATAAAACCACATGCTCTGTGCTTGGTACAGAGAGGTCAACAGTAGGACTTCCTGCTCCTACCCTATCCCCTTTTAGCCTTTGATTTATAGCCTCAGTAAGCATATAGGTCTTATTATTTGGATTTTTCTGTCTTCTTTATGATCCAGCCATACATACTGTATCTTGCCAGTAGGGGTGGTTGAAGAAATAAACTTGGAAATCTTGACTGTTCTTGATAATTGACTCCTTCCCATGGGTCATCTGGGCAAGTCTGCATTCTCAAAGGGTGGAAATCTACTGGCTTTCTGCCCTACTTCTACATCAGCTGGGGGTTTCATCTCCCGAGTGTCCTTTCTCGGACCCTAAATAAGGGTTAAGGCGCCTTGGTGTCCTGTGTTTTTAGGCTGGGGGCTGCCTCTGATGGGGTGTCATCCTGGGGCTCGTGGTCAGGACTGGTCTGTCCATCTGGAATGCTGACCCTTCCCCTCCCCAGTCTACCAGTGCCAATTCCCTACTTCTGTATTCTCTCTTTCCTGCAGATGTCAAGCCCTCCAACATCCTAGTCAACTCCCGTGGAGAGATCAAGCTCTGTGACTTTGGGGTCAGCGGGCAGCTCATCGACTCCATGGCCAACTCCTTCGTGGGCACAAGGTCCTACATGTCGGTATGAACAGCAGGTTCCATCTCTTGAGCTTCTCTTCTGGCCAGGGATAGGAGCCCCATGGGTGCCTTCCCTGTGGAGCCAGAGTCTTGTGCTGGGTGGGAGGTGGGGCCAAGAAACGAGGGATGAGGGATAGCAGTGCTCCCGAGGAGGTGGAAGTCTAACCGGGGGGTGGTCTAGGCAGGGCCTTGGAGCATAATTGGGATATTGGGGCCTTGACTCACTCCAAGAGATTGCAGATCTCAGCTCCAGAGCATGGCTCGAGAGACTGTGAGCCCTAGCTACCCTCTGGACATCTCCCCTGGATTGTCTTCAGACCCTCAGACCCCACGTGCTCAGACATGACCCTACCCTAACCTCTCCCACCTTCTCCCTTTCCATTAAGCAGTAAATAGCATCACTGTCTCCTTGCTTTCTCAAGGTAGGAGCCTGAGCATTGACCTGAGCCTCCCTTTTCAGCTCTCCATCCTTTCAGCATCTTGGAGCCCCCAGCTCCTGAGAGTTTGCTCAGAATTCTCGAGCCTCTTTTCTCCTGCCTCACTATGTCTCCCAGTCACGTACCGCTGCCTCTCACTGCAGCTTATCTGGTCCCCCGGCTGGGGTCTCTGTTGTGCTTCAGCCAACACTCTGTCCTGGGGGGTCTTCCCTCCTGCCCCAACTCTACTGGTGTCCACTGTTCCTAGAGCGCTGTGTGTGCCTGTCCCTCCTCCATGGCAGCATCAGCATGTTCTCCTCCTTCCTCGTTATGATGAGCTTCTTAGGGACATGGACTAGGCCGCAGGTGTCACTCTTGTCCCCAGGGTCTGGCATGGGGCCTGGCATGTAGGTGTTCAGGGAATGCTTGGCAAGTGGGTGAATGTTTGGTTGACTGAATGGGTGGGTACGTGGATAGCATGTCCTGAGAACGATTGGGAACGTGAGTCTGGGTGAGTGCTGAAGCGGGGCAGAGCAGGGAGTGTTTCAGTGGGTGGGTGGTCTTTATGGAGGTGGCAGGAAGGCAGGCCTGGATGGTACCGGGACAGGGGCAGAGGCTCAGGAGATCTTAAAATATGTACAGAATGTTTTATGTTGTCTGTAAAAGCACTTTCACATCCTTGAAAGATCTCATTTGATCTATGTGGTTGTCTGGTGAAATAAAAATTATTGTTCCCATTTTAGAATTGAGGAAATCTAGATTCAGGGAGGTTAAGTGATCTGCCTACTTAGTCTTGCTAAGCCAGGATCAAAAGCCAGTTGCCTCCGAGTCAGGCAGATGGCCCTTGCATCGTCGCATGCCCTCACTTGCCTCCTGTCGAGGATTCCCTGGATCCCTTTGTGAAGGTTTATGTCCACATCCTTGTTCCTTCTTGCCCCTAACCCTATGGTGACTCCAGCCACTGTCAGCATCACTCACCTGGCGCTGACCCACATCCCCACCCCCCTGCCCTTCAGTGACCCACAGTGGAACTGTCTTCCACTCTTTGCCCGTCACCTTCTCATTGCTTCTTCCCTAAATGTCTAATAACTGAGCAGCTGGCACCCTGGGCCACTTGACTGCCAACTCTCAAGTTCAAAATCAATTTAACAGGCCCTGGGACTCAGGATTTAATGGTTTGGGTTTTGTGGTTATATGGTCAGTTCCAAAATAGTCCAGTGTTGGAGTTAGTGAAAAATCCTATGGGAGAAGTTGATTTAATTTCTAAATAAATATACCATGGTTGGAATAGATTTTTGTAAGGTTTTTGAAATACATGTGCTGTTCAAATAATGGTCAGTAAAAATAGTGTTTTCGTATAGCACTATATATTATACTTATTTCTCTTTGCCTGCCCACCAATATCAATATCAGCTCATATTGGTAGAACATTTTGCAACACCTAACATATATTCTCATTTGATTGACTTTTTCAGGAACCCTAGTGGGTAGAGTTATGTCATTCTTAGTGTTATTGCCATCACCAGCAGCCCCATTTCATAGGTGAGGAGGCTAAGACTCAGGATCTCATAGCTTATACATCCCAGAATTGGGACTTGAACCCCAGGTCTCCTGACCCACTTTGTACTCACTGTGCCACCTCATTCATGACCCGCATTTCACAAACTTCATGTTTCAGACTCAGGTGACAAGATGAACCTCTCATGCTAGGCTTTCCCCGGGCTGCCCTGCACATGCAAGACAGTGGCCGGGCTGGGCAAAGCTGGAACCACAGGCTGAAGTGGCAGCCAGGGCCCACCTGATTGGAGGTTGTCAGTTTAGGGCAGGTTGCAGGGGAGATAGAACAGTGGGGAGGGGTCAGAGCCACGGGAGCCATCTAGGATTTGGTAAACAGTGTTTGGGGCAGGTGGGAGCCAAATCTAAGAGGTTAATGGAGCTCTTGAGACATGACGTGAGCTCTCGACAAGAGACGGAAGAGAAAGTGCATTAGCAGACCCAGGGGTCCTGGTTAGCTCAAGTGGTTATAACTGTGTCTGTCTCTCTTGTAGCCAGAAAGACTCCAAGGGACTCATTACTCTGTGCAGTCGGACATCTGGAGCATGGGGCTCTCCCTGGTGGAGATGGCAGTTGGGAGGTATCCCATCCCTCCTCCAGATGCCAAGGAGCTGGAGATGATGTTCGGATGCCAGGTGGAGGGAGATGCAGCTGAGACCCCACCCAGGCCGAGAACCCCCGGGAGGCCCCTCAGCGGTGAGTGGCTTGGTGTGTCCCCAACTTGGACTGTGAGGGGGTCCCTTACTATCAGGGGTTTTCTGGAGGACTGATTCTCTATACATTCTATGAAGACTGATTCTTTGTCCCTTTCTAGATGCCAGGCTGGGACCAGGGGGGAAACAGCAGGGGTCTCCAGATGGATACAGGAAATTATTGTTACTACCAACAACTTCCTACCATTTGTTGAGTATCTGTTATGTTCTAGGTACTGCACTTAGCACTTTATATACATTATCTGATTTGTTTTATAAGTCATGACTTTTTTTAATTGAGATAAAGTTCACATAACACAAAGTTCACATTTTAAAGTATATAGTTCAGTGGTTTTTAGTACATTTCTCCATATTGTGCAACCATCACTACTATCTCATTCTGGAATATTTTCATCACTCCAAAAAGAAATACCATCCCTACCTCTCGACGTCCCCCAGCCCCATCCCCTGACAACCACTATTCTACTTTCTGTCTCCATGGATTTACCTAGCATTATCTAATTGTAGTAGCATTCCATTTGCATTCTGGTGTGTGCATCCAATTTAGAGATGAGGAAACTGAGGTGCAGAGCACTCAGCTTGCGAAGGCCACGTGTGCTTGCAAGTGGCCACGTCTGACTCCTAAGGTGGTAACGCTGTACAGTACCGCCTGCCTCTCTGATTGTGAATACTGTGAAGTAAGCCTGGTACTCGGGGACTATTCTGACCTAGCTGTCATCTTTTTATGTAGTTCCTGCCTGGAAGCTCCTGTCTGGTTGGGGAGACCTGGTCTTTACCTCCATGAGGTCCACACGGGCGAGGGCGCATTTGAGAGAAAAACAGTGGGGCCAGGGATGGATGACGCAGTCCCCTGCTGCAGGGGCTGGCCTGGGACTGTGGGATATAAAAGGAAGAAACTGAAGTTCAGAAAGAATTAGAACTAAGTCCTTTAGTTATTTAGTCATCTCATTTGCTGCTCTCTCAATATAAGGAAGGGCAGACATAATTATGTATCTGTGCCTTACAAAACTCAAACTTTGGCTCAGTGGTCAGCTTATTTGCCCAAGGTCACAAACCTGGGATTGTGGCAGAGCCCAGACTCTTTCCCTGGCCAGCTTACTCTGTGGGTCCCTTCCGTGTTGAAGCAGTATATGTGGCTGTTCTGTTTATCTTCTGTGACCATGTTGTGGTCTCCGGGGTCCGTGTCCAACCCCTTGCCTCATATTGACAAATAATCTGTGTTTCTGAGAAGTGTTTTCTTTTTTCTTTTTATAAAATTCGTAGCATATGGAATGGACAGCCGACCTCCCATGGCAATATTTGAATTGTTGGATTACATAGTCAATGAGGTAAGTACTGCCTAGTTTCCTTGACCTTGAATTTATTTGCTCCTTTTGAGAAAATACCCATGGCCGGGTTGACTGGGAAATCTGTGAGTTGTCTCTACAGTTTGGACTCCAGCATTCTTACATTCTGGTGTGTGCATCGTGCTTTTGGAATCGAGTGACTGGTTTAGAAAAACTGTAGGATTCCCTTCCCCAGAGGACATCTTCAGGCAGCTCTGAGTTACTCTTCCTTTCCAAGACCCAGGAGCCTCCAGCTTTGCCCATCTACATTCTTGTGCTTTCACTCACCAAACTTTCTCTCGCACTTACAATGTGCTAAGCACTGTGGGGTGGTGGTAGGAGTGGGGCAGAGATCCAACGATGGAAAAACAAAAGTCCCTAGTCTCAAAGACTGTTAGATTGTATAGCAGAGGCAAGGCAGATGCATATATAACTGCAATATAGGGTTTTTGCTTGTAAGTGCCATTAAAAAGCTATGAACATAAAAATGAGTTTAGAAATAGATATGGAACGTATTCACTGTAATTGTTTGAAAACAGATTATAAAATAGTATGTATACTGTGATCAATTCTTTTAAAAAAATCTATGCATGTACGTGCATATAAAGTCTGGAAAGTAATACAATAATAGTGGTTATTTCCAAGTGATGAAATTACAGGTAATTAAAAATTTTCTTTTTGCTACTTTCTGGTTCGCTTTAATCATTATTTGTGAAATATAAATGCCAGTATACCAGTACATTTAAATGAAAAAGGGTCAAGGAAGGAAGAGACTGACAATCATTCATCAAATTTGGGCTTGGGGAGTGGGAAGCTGTAGACAAGCACCAAGGTTGCTCGGAGGATAGGGCAGGGCTAGAGTAGGTGATCCACCCCAGCCTCTGCTGGCACACAGTCCCTCCCTTGCTTGGCTCCCTCCTACTCAGAAGGGATGGACACCACCTCTGCAGGCCAAGCTGTTGGCCTTCTTTCTCCCCTGAACTTTCCCTTCACCCCCAGCAGCAGGTACAGTCTGTAGGGCAGGGCTTGCTCTGGGCCACGGTTCCACAGCTGGGATCTAGTCCTTGACGTCCGATCAGGCTGACAAGGCAGCCCTCAGAGAAGGCTAGGCTGGGCTTTTTGGTAGGGGGTGTCAGTGCTTCATTTTAAATCTTGAATCCCCTATTGATTTTGTGCTACACATCAGAGCAGTGGCATCCTGGACAGTGTCTGGGGGTCAGCTTCTCCCAAGGAAGCTTCCAGCACAGGTCACATAAGTGGGCTCACATTTCCTGGAACTGTATGGAATACCATGAGCCTTGTGCTCCCGGGCCTTGTTCTGTGTAGTGCTGCATGACCACCACAGGAAAGCAAGAGCTGCTGCCGGCGTTCTCAGTCTCATGCCTGAAAACAGCCTCATTCTGGGAGTGTACAGGTAGCATTCTTCTAGACCCAGCCCTCTGCCAGTTAGTGTTTTATCAACCTTTTTCTGGCCTCTCCAGGGCCCCAAGGAGGGTTTTGTGTGTGTGTGTGTTTTGCTGGCTGGCTTCTGCAGGTGCTGTCAGGCCTGAGCCTGAGCTATGCCTGGTGGTTTGCGAATCCCCCAGCTGTTGCTGCTAGTATTGCTGGTTACATTTCCATGCCTCACTGAAGACACTGTGGAGTATCAGAGCTTGAAAGGGTCGCAGAGATCATTAGGCCCAACCTCCTCATCTCAGAAGAGTAAGTGAGGCTCAGAGAGGAACAGAGAAGTGAGTGGTAGAACTCTACACTCTTGACTTGGCCCCAACTCTAACTGTGGGAGACAGTGGTTCCAACACGGTGACCCAGCAGGCAGCTGTTGGCCTCCACCACTGCCTTTCTTTGTCTGGATAAGGGTAGCACTGCTCAGAGGTGGGGTGGGATGGGGGTAGGAGATGGCTGGAGTGCAGAGCCAGACATTTCTCATGTCTTGACATGTGTTTGCAGCCTCCTCCAAAACTGCCCAGTGGTGTATTCAGTCTGGAATTTCAAGATTTTGTGAATAAATGGTAAGTCTTTGTCAGGCTCCCCACCCTATCTCTGAAAGCACCAGCTTTGCCTCTGCTGGGCACAGTTCTCCTTGCATCTGTTTACCCCATGGCTGCTACCGTAAGCCCCTCTTGCAGAGTGCCAAGAAAATAGCTCTTGCTTTCGGCACTTGCTCTACAGGGATTGGCATATTAATTTTTAACTTCAGTTTAAATTGGCAAGATAAATTGACCTTGAATTTATTTGCTCCTTTTGAGAAAATACCCATGGCCGGGTTGACTGGGAAATCTGTGAGTTGTTTCTACAGTTTGGACTCCAGCATTCTTACATTCTGGTGTGTGCATCGTGCTTTTGGAATCGAGTGACTGGTTTAGAAAAACTGCAGGATTCCCTTCCCCAGAGGACATCTTCAGGCAGCTCTGAGTTACTCCTCTTCCTTTCCAAGACCCAGGAACCTGGGCATTAAATTGTGCTCAGAACAGGAAGATGAGTAAGGCTCAGGCACTCCTCCTCAGAGCCTGTAGTGTGTAGGGAGGACAGGCATGTAAACATAAGTAATTTGAGTTGGGACCAGTGCCAGGCAGTAGCTCTCACATTATCTTTCTTTCTTTAAGCTTAATAAAAAACCCCGCGGAGAGAGCAGATTTGAAACAACTCATGGTAAGTCCATTTGTTCTTACAGTGCCTTATTCGTTTGTTCTCCTGTCAGTCATCTGGCCAGTGCTCCCTGAGCCCACGCCCTGCTCTGCCCACTGTGGTCCAGCTGAGCCTAGGGCTGCAGAATACCAAACATCAGACCCCTCTGTCCTCCCGTCAGTTTAAAGGGAAAGCTGGGATGACCCTGCGGCCTGAGTGTGTGCTTGGGAGGAAGAGCCTGAGGGAGGGGAAAGAAAGGGCCAGACTATCCCTTCATGGGGAGGGGTCTTTTACTAAAACTGACTGACTCACCTTCCGCTTGGCACCCTCCCGAGTTACTCTCCACCTGCCACCTCTAGTTGGGTGGCAGGAGGAGTGGGAAAATAATGCTCTAAGTATCTGGACTTAACATGCCTTAGCCTGTGCAGTTTAACATGCACTTAAGTCTACTGTTTCCTTTGTCCTTCTGACAAGCCTGTGAGGCACTGAAGGCAGGGTTACTGTCTCTAGTTGTACACATAAGCAGGCTCAGGGAAGTGAGTGGCTCGCCCAAGGCCTCAAGCCACTGTTAACTGGTGCAGCAGCTCTTTGGGCTTGCAGCTGCCCCTGCTTTCCTGGCCCCACTGATGCTCAAGGGCGGGTGCCGGGAGCTCCTTTCAAGTGCAGCACAAGCTCTTGACCCACAACTCTTGGATTTTCTTTCTTGCTGGATTTTTAACATCACTTCCTCTCCCTGTCTCCTTGCATGCAGGTTCATGCTTTTATCAAGAGATCGGATGCTGAGGAAGTAGATTTCGCAGGTTGGCTCTGCTCCACCATCGGCCTTAACCAGCCCAGCACACCAACTCACGCGGCTGGTGTCTAAGCATTTGGGAAGCAAAAAAGAACAAGTCCCCTGCCCAGTGGTGTGCCATGTTGCTTTCAGGCCTCTTTCCCATGCCTGTCTCCCATTCAGACATGCATTTCACCTATGACAGAAGAAGAAAAACACAGCATGTGCCAAAATCCTACTCGTATCATTTTACTATTACTGTCTTTATTCTTATTACTATTGTTATTCCCCTAAGTGGATTGGCTTTGTGCTTGGGGCTATTTATGTGTATGTTGATGATCAAAATATGTGCCAGGCTGAATTACAGTGAAATTTTGGTGACTGTGGGTAGTCATTCTTACAATTGCACTGCTGTTCCCACTCCATGACTGACTGGCCACCTGTATTTTTGGGATTCTTTGACATCGGTGGTACTTCACTCTTGCCAGGTGTACTTTCTCTCTTTGAGTAGGAGGGAGCCTTGTGATATCCTCCACAGGCAGTGCATGTGAAGCATGCTTTGCTGCTATGAAAATCAGCATCAGAAAGTGTACATCATGTTATTTTATTATTTTTTGCTTTTGATGTAGAATTCAGCAGTTTCCATCAAAATCTAGCCAGAGCCCTTCACTGCCATGATAGCCGGGGCTTTACCAGTCTGTCTACTGTGATAATTTGTAGACTTCTGGTTATATTTCTATATTTATTTTTAAATACAATTGTGGGATATTTAGTGGTATATGTCTCTTTAAGTTTTGATTAGTGTTTCTAAAATGGTGGAGTCATTTTGAATGTCACAAATCGATCAAGGCATTAAAATGTGTCAGATTTATCTTTTCCCATATCTAGTACCAATGCTATTGTAAACAACGTGTATAGTGCCTAAAAATTGTATGAAAATCCTTTTAACCATTTTAATCCAGATGTTTAACAAATCTAATCTCTTATTCTAATAAATATACTATGAAGTTAAAAAATGATGAAAAGTATTTCTGCTTTTGTGGTAGGCTTTTCAATTTCTCTAGTATACAAGGTTTGGCCAAGCATTACTGAGGGGGAAAGGTAAAGACAGGCAGGCAGGAGGCTGGTGCTTTGGACTAATGGGCTGCCTGTAATTTCAGTCTTTGGACTTGATCCAACTCTTCTCACCCAACCCCTTTATCTGTGACCCTTCCAATTACCTTCCTGTGGACCTGTGAACAGATCCTGTCTATTCCTTCCTTCTCCTTACACACAGGGAAAGCAGCAGGTCGGAGATGGGAACCCATCTGAGAAAAATCACAGAACATTTCTCATTTTCCATAACTAGGGCTGAGCTGAGGGCTTGCCTGCAGTTCCAGGCCACCATGCTCACAGAAGGGCCTTGCTGGTGGCCAGCTGTGCCTGCCTGGTGGAGCCTCTGCCAGGAATGAGACAGTCAATCTCCTTTGCTATACTGAGCAATGGTTTCCCTTCTTTCACTACTTACGCTTAACTACACCTTCCTGGAGAGTAGGAAATGTGCCTGGTGTTGGCTTTGTTATACCTGTGAGGTGGCAGTGAAGTCACAGAAAACAAAGTCATGTCCCCTTTGGTGCCCTTTCCTTTGAAAAATGACTCTTGGAACTTTAGGTACATGTGAGACTGCCTGGTCAGTACCTCTCTCTCCTCATTTCCTTCTTTGAAAGGGCAGGTTGTAGAAAACCAAAGCCAACGTATGGATTTAAAAATAAAATGCCGATTTTAATTTTAGATTAAGAACAACTTGGGTATAAATAATCTCCTGAGTTAAGTGTTAATAGTTCCATTCTGAAGCTATCAGAGCTTGGGATATAGCTAGGATTCAGAAAACCGGTCAGTTTTACATATGCTGCTACCTAAGCTAGTCAATCTTCTTTTCTCTTTGAGGCCAACAGCTGTCCTAAATCAGCAGGTGGACTTGTATGTTTTCAACATATAAGGTGAGTCTTAAGACTCATCCCCTGTGTCTTCTACTAACAGGATGCCATCACTATTGAGAATGTCTCATTAAAATGAGGAAATTGCATCCTCAGAAAAAAGTAATAGTATGACCTGGTGTCTAAAACCTGAATCTCACCACTTTGGTGCTTGGTATTTTTTTGAGGGGTGTTTTAAATTCTCTGTTCACATCCAAAGGTACTGTATTTTTAGAGTCAAAAGAATTTTTTTCCAGTTATTTCTTATGAAGAATGGTCTTATTTTCAAGAATGATATTCCCTGTATCAGTCTTGTATTGTTTTGAGTTCCCCATGCCAAATTCCTTCCTCAAACTTCCTCTCTGAGACACCAGTAACAGTTAGACTTTTTAATATCTCATTAGCACGTGTGAAACTGCTAGAGCAGATGTGAATATTCTCATTTTACAGATGGGAAAGAGCTGCAGAGTGGAGAGGGCAAGTGACCACTTAGTGGTAGAGCTAGAATTCACAGCCAACTTTTCTAGCTCTTAAAACCCATGCTTATATTTTAGACGCCCCAAAATGTATACCTTGATGCTTTTTGTTCCAAAACTGTCTTCACATTGTGGCGTTCCTTAGAATGTACTCATTTACACTTTCTGTAACAGTAGCTCAAAATAACTCTAATGAAATGTTGATTAACAAAAAATGTATCTGTTTTCTTCTGGAACAGTTACATAAGTTCTGTTTGAGGAGGTTCTTTGTGTTTGGTTTTTCTATTGCCTGGGCAGGGGAAATACTTATTTAACTGAATATTCAGTGGAAAAGTACAGTATGCAGAAATGAATCTCAATTTCAAATACCAAGCCCCAAGCATCGCATATTTCCTAAGGGCCAGAAATGGGTTTTAAACCATCCTGCTGTATGTCTGCCTCAGAAGAGGAACTGCTGCTTTTTTCTGTTGGTATCTGGAACCAGCAAGCTCCATGACAGCTATTTATCTGTAAATTATTTGTAAATACATTTTACTAGTGATGTCTCAAGTGAGATGTAGTAACAGCCACAAGAAGCAGTCTATAACAGGGCAGGGTATTGCAATGCCTCTGGGAGGTGGCAACAGCTTGTGCTCTTAAGTGGCCCTCCCTCTTTCCCCTTGTCATCCTTCTCTCCTAGACTGTGGCCTAATTCTGCTCACAAGGGTTCAGTGGCATGTGAACAGCCTTTAATTGGTTTTTGTAAAAGAGGCATTGTTGACCAGAAAGACTGGCTTGTATTTAAACTCTGCCCTTTTTGCAAACACCAGACTTTCTCAATATTTCAGAGGAAATTTTGTTTTCAATACGATTGCTGAATCTGACCAGATTACAAAGCACCTCCCATGCTGCTCAATGCTAAGACACTGCATCTTTGATTTTCTATATGTCACAACATTCTGAAGCTTGTTATTGATAGAACCATTTTTACAACTACACATTCTCCTATAGTTCTTGCTTCCTTTGAAGCAGGCCATAGGGCCCATGGCAAATGATTTCTTTGAAGAGAGAGAGAGCCTGAGACTTAGAAATTTAATTCATGTAACTAACCCTGGCTGTCTTCCCTTTTTAGGAGTCTGATTCTTCCTCCTCCTCTTCCTCCTCTTCTGTCACACAGGTCCTTGTGCTCAACTCCAGTGCAGTTTGGTTGATTGATGCTTCATTGTCTACATGCACCAGCATCTGCATTGCCAAGGACATCATAGATTAGTAGAAAGGATACTGGCCTCAAAACAGCAAATCCTTAAAACTGTTTTAAAATCAAATCCCAATTGCACGTCCATCCCCAATATTTATGACTAAGGGGTAGGGCCACTTTCCTGTTTCCTCAAATTCTACTCCCAGCCCTGTTGCCAAAATGGGGTAAGAATAAATATGCCAGATTTACTAGATTACCTGATTTATAAATGTTCTTGTAGAAAGCTCTGACATAAGAACTGTGCCAACTTAAGATGTACTGCTTTGTAATGGTGGGGTGTTTTTTGTTTGTTGGTTTTTTGAGATGGTGTCTCACTATATTACCCAGGCTGATTTCAGACTCAGGCTTAAGTGGGACCACAGATCTGTGACACTATGCCTGGCTAATTTATCTTTTTAAAGATAGGGTCTCACTATGTTGCCTAGACTGGTCTTGAACTTCTGGCATCAACAATCCTCCCAAGTAGCTGGGATTACAAGCGTGAGCGGTTTTAAATGCCTTAACACACAATATCTGGGAGAACTGCTCAAATATTGTGTATTTAGAAATGTGATTTTATTGACTTGAAGGCATTTGGTAAGAGATAGGCATGATGAAGATTGGAACTCATCTTTAGCACCATGTTTTGTAGTTGAAGCCACACTCTCTTTCTAAGCCCAATGTTACTTATTCACAAAGCAGCAAGAGTTTTGACATATCCCTACACTAATCTCCACACTCTCCCTGGGTTCATCTGAGAAATTAGAGATAATGGATGACTAGAAGGGTGGAGGCAATATGTTAGTAAATTAACCAAAATATAACCAGCTGATAGAGAGATAGACTGTTCCCTACCTAAAAGAGTAAGGTAGAGTTTATTAATGTAAGCTTATTAATGTAGGCTTAGAGTTTATTAGTGAAGGCTTATTAAACTAGAAAATTCACCTCCCTGAGTCCTTTCGGCTAAGTGATTTATAATAATTTTTGACCACCTAAGCACCATGGAAGCAGAGCAGACTTTGCATTCTCTCCCTAGGTCTGCACTTTAACCTTACATCTTGTGGCTGTTCAGGTGCAGGTTGAGAAGACAGCATCTCATCCCCTCTTCTTGAACTAATCATTGATTGCAGGGCCAGTTCTTCAACCTAGAAAAGAAGAGTTGAGGATGTTGTCCTTACTGTTTCACTGGGCTACTGATGTGGGTCAACTGCTGGGCATGCTGTAAAAGGCTAGCATCACAAGAGGGAGTGAAAACAGTATCTCTCTGCTGCTCTAGAGGAAAGCGGAAAACTGGCTCTTAAGCTTTCTCTGCCTTTTAAGGAGATGAACAAAGAAAGATTGCAGCTCCTTTCCCCTGGGCTGTACAGGTGTTCTGGCCAAGCCATGGCTTTCACTCCCCCACACCCCCAGACTTAGTAGCTGGGGGAGAAAACACAAGTGGGCCATTTAAAAAACCAGGTGTCATCTTCTGACTCCACAGAGGGCTGGATTCCCTAGGCCTGAGTTTATCTACTCAGTAATGAGAACGGGAAGGCAGCAAGAAAAGAAAATGGAGGTGATTCCTGAAGCATAAGGAAATCTAGGCTTTGGAGGTGGTCATTAACACACACTCGGTAGGTACTTGCAGGGGTACTGTGGCAATATAGGGATATAAATAAATGTGGGTCATTATAACTGACCGGAGGGAAAATGCTTATTATTTTGATATATCACAGCTGTACGATGTTAGTTTACAAAGGGATTCCATAATCCTCATCTCATATGGACTTAAAGATCATGATCATCTCGCAGGGGCCACATTAAGCGCAGGTCTGAGAAGTGGCCCACTAAATCAGTATTCCTCAAGGTCCTGGAGTCAGTAACAGAAGAGCTACTGAGAACTCCTAGGCTTTGGGACAGGTCTGTATTCCCAGGGCTTCAGTGTCTTTCTTCGCGCCGCAGGAGGATGTGAGTCCTTTCTAGTTTCGCAGTACTATAGCCATTCCAAGCGCCAATACAAACTAGTGAACAGTAGCTCAAGAGAGGGCTCAGGAGGAAGAGGCCAGCGGGCAGGAAGGGCCTAGCAGAGCCTTTGGGAGGGGACACTTTCTCAGTGTGCGGTCTGTGGGCCATCAGCACTTACGGGGAAAGCGGGGTGAGATGCGACTGTACTTGCCAGATTCCCGGACCTCTGCCTAGACCTGCAGGATCAAGATTCTAAGAGGGGTGGCGCCTAATAATCGCAAAGCAAACTCCTCAGGTGCTTCAGGCACAGGATTTGTTTGTAAACCAGTACATCAGCGCCAGAGGAGGAAGAGAACTGGCAGTGGCAGGTAGGCGCCGCAGAGGCCCGGGTTTGGGAGAGATGGTCGCGCGGGAGGAATGGAAGGACGGGTGGGGGCCACGGAGTCACCTTGAGGCGGTTGAGCTGGTCGTGCAGGGCCGCTTTCAGCCGCAGCAACGTTTCCTCCTCCTTACGCAGCTCCTGAAGCCGGCTCAGCATCGTCCCTCGTCACGCTGCCGCCCTCAGCTCCTCGCGGCCGTCTGCCGGGCGCTCAGTGATGACGCGTCACGGCCGACCCCGCCCCGGAAACCTAGCCGGGAGGGCGGGGCTGGCGGCCATGTTGGGGAAGAGAGGCGGGTGCGCTTCCTCTGGGTGCCACCTGTCGTCGCCTTTCGCAGCTCCGCAGAGGCTTCTAGCCTTGGCAAGTGACTAAACATCTGGACTCTTAATGATCACGATTCCCAACGCACAGGACGTTGGAATCGTAAACCCGGAGATGTCTTGGGTTTGGACAAGTTAGCCCTATAACTCACTTCCGCACAGAAAAGGTGGTCAAACGTCGAGTCTCAAATGACTCAGGTGAGCAGTACTAGCGGCATCACACACCTGACGTGGTGTTCCAACTGGCTACCTTTTAAATACGCAGCACCTGCAGGTATATTTGAAGGCAGGGACCAAAACCACGAGCATCTAGTGCAAAGTTGAGGCGCAGGAACCCGCCTGTGTTAAATGGGGTTGTGCAGGCTAGAATTCCCAGAGCGCTTTAAAGGGGTAAAGTAGTGCAAACTAAGGAGCATGAAGATAAAGTAGTGTTAAGAAATTGCTAAAGCCAGTTCTTATATGGAAATTAAAAAAAAAAATTGCAACAGGAAATGGCACCCTTGTAAGCTGAGAAACAGATTCGGTCCTGGAGATGGAGGACTATGTATCACCTTGGCTGTAAACTTTAATGAGATCGCCAATGGGAAGCTACTTGAACAATCCAGACACAAAAGAAGTCCCTGACAGAAGACAGAGCAGGAGAGGTTAATTCTTCGGCGGTGAAATATGTCAGTTTACAAGCTTGGTGGGATGGGTGGGAGGAGGGGTGAACCCACTGTAAAGCAGTTTTGGATACCCATAAAAAAAAAAAACTAAAACATGCATTTGGTTTCAAAAAAAAAAAATGCTTGCTGAGAGGATGGCAAGCATTTCCTCCAACTGTATTGTCACAGCTCATTAATAAGACTTCAGGGTCAATTTTACTGTAGTATCCCCCAACTTCCATTCTACAGTTGTGCCCTCTTATGGTTAACTTTGTGTCAAACCTTAACCCATTTCTATTTTGGAGACTAAGTCTTAACATCCTGTATATGGCTTTCAAAACATGTTAATTTACAAAATGGATCTTATCAGGATTAAAAAAAATTCCCTCTTCCATTCCACTGCATGGATTTAGTATAAACCCAAGGCTTCATTTTATACCAGACTATAAAATGGTACAAATTAAAGGCTGGAAGTATGGAGAATGTAAATATTAAAAATTCTGCCGGGCGCGGTGGCTCACGCCTGTAATCCTAGCACTCTGGGAGGCCGAGGAGGGTGGATAGCTCAAGGTCAGGAGTTCAAGACCAGCCTGAGCAAGAGCGAGACCCCATCTCTACTATAAAATAGAAAGAAATTAATTGGACAACTAAAAATATATAGAAAAAATTAGCCAGGCATGGTGGTGCATGCCTGTAGTCCCAGCTACTTGGGAGACTAAGGCAGAAGGATTGCTTGAGCCCAGGAGTTTGAGGTTGCTGTGAGCTAGGCTGATGCCACGGCACTCTACAGCCTGGGCAACAGAGTGAGACTCTGTCTCAAAAAAAAATAAAAAATAAAATAAAAAAATAAAAATTCTAACCAGATTCACAACACACCCAAGCCATGGTTCTCACTCTGCCTCTTTGATCAGGTCTTTATTCAAAATAAGCTGTCCACAATGATTTGACCTTTATGGAATAAACAAATTTAAGAGTTTATGCAGTAGGCTTCTTTTCTTCTGTGGTAGGTTTCTTCTCTGCTGCTTTCTTTTCAGCTGTTGGTTTCTTTTCAGTTGCTGGTTTCTTGGTAGAGGCAACCTTTTTTCCCACGAAAGGCTTTTTCTGCTTCTTAACACCAACCGGCTTTTCCCTCTTCTTCACTACTACAGTCTTCTTGCCTGCAACTCCCTTCTCATCTGATTCAGCCTGTACTGCTGCAGCTGCCTTATCCACCCGAAGCCTGCGATTCCTGACTTGGCAAAAAATGGTATTTCGCCACATGGTCTTTGCATATGGATTCAGTGTCAACATGATTCTTTGGTTTTCCAGGGGATTCTTCTTCAGGACTCTGCGATGAATCTTCTTGCATGGTCCGAAGAGCTCTTTGGATCTCTAGGCTTTTCAAGATTCTGCTAAGGTCTGCATTGATCATCTTGTGCATGGGGAGGTTGTAGTTACTTTTGAAGGAAGAAGCTTTAAGTCAAGTGCCTTACAATTCCTCTAACTTCCGGAAAGCACTTTCAGTCCAAAGGCAGAAACATCCTCACATGCCCGCCAGGAGCTAGTTTCAAAATATTCAGCTTGCTTACATTAAGCAAAGTAATTCCAGGGATATCCCCGAAAGCCTTGATGATACCGTTGTCCTCACTATAGATGATGCAGGGTCCCCTGCACTGGATATGATGACGGTTTCTCACTTTGCCCTTGTCAGCCCTTATTTGCTGCGAGGCATAGACCCTTTTGATATCATTCCAGGCCTTAAGTTTCTTAAGAAGTAAAACAGCCTCCTTGGTGATTTTGTAGCCTTCAACTTTATCTGTGACCACCAAAGGAAGTTCAGGAACTTCCTCAATACGATGACCTTTAGACATGACCAGTACTGGTAAGGCTGAGGCAGCCAGGGCAGAACAGATGGCATATCGCTTTTGGGTTGTGTTCACTCTACGGTGTCAGAGATGCCAGGTTTTGGTTGGTGCAAACATGTGGCCTCCGTGGCACATATTTCCAAAAGCACCCTGGCCAGAACGGTGAGTACCACCACCTTGAACTCTGGGAATTGTAGCCACAGCTCTGCCAGTATCCCAAGACTAAGCCCTGGTCTGATTGGTCTGATGACCTGCTAATTCTCTGACAGCATAGAGCTGGTTTTTTGTGCAAGTTGATGTGAACGAAGTTCACAATATCTGGTCAAACAGGAGGCTTGAAGACAGCAGGCAAAGTGACATTTTTACCAGATGACTCCCTCTTTTCAGAGTATACTGATATCAGTGGACATGCACAAGCCATGGCAGGGAGAGGAGAAGGCCACGCTCCTTTCAACCTGCCAGCTCCTCCAGGAAAAGCTGCTGCTTTTCATTTTAAGCATTGTAGTTACATTGACTTTTTTTTTTTTAGTTATCTAATTTATTTATTTCATTTTCCTTTTTCCAAAAATAGAGTTTTTAGTTTAAATTTACAGAAAACTTGAGAAGTTAATACAGTTTCCAATACAGTTCATACCAGTTTCCCTACTATTGACGTCTTACTTTAGTACGTACATTCCTTACAATCAATGAACAAACATTGCTACATTATTACTAACCAAAGCCCACACTGTATTCAAATTATTTTAGCTTTTACCTAATGTTCTTTTTCTGTTCCAGGACACCATCCAAGACACCACATTGTATTTCGTCGTCTTGTCTCCTCAGGCTTCTCATGGCTGGGATAGTTGCTCAGACTTTTTTTGTTTTTAATTATCTTGACAGTTGTGAGAAATACTGGTGAAGTATTTTATAAGATGCTTCTCTATTGAAATTTGTCTTATGTTTTCCTCATGATTATATTGGCATTATAGGTTTTTGAGAGGAAGACCTCAGAGGTAAAGTGCCATTTTCATCACATCATATCTAGGGTATATACTATCAAATGGCTTATCACTGCGATATTGGACTTGATCATCTGGCTGTGGTAGTGTGGGGCTGGTTTCTGTACTGTAAAGTTCTTCTTCTTCCCCCCACCTCCACCTTTTCTGGACTACACTCTTAATCAACTTAAAAACATTTTTTTTTTCATTTCATAAAAGTTAAGAGACATACCCATTTGTCACCACAGGGTTTTGAACTTGGATTCATTTGATGCTAGGGCCAGAGCTTTTAGTGTCTGTACTCTGCTGCCTCCTTCCATTGACTTTTAAAATTATGCATATGTATTACTTTGATTAAATTTAGAATTAATGAAAATATGTTGGAGTTTTCTAGATGTTTTATTTCTGAACCATGTGGTATATTCCTAGAACTGTGGACAGTAGCATGCAAAAGTGCAAGACAAGTAGCCAAGAAAGAGCCACAGTGAACACAGTGGGGTGTGTACCTTGGAAGAAGGAGAGCAGCCTGAGATATGTCAGGGTGAACTGTGTCAAAACCATCATCAGGTTCAGGAGTAGCTATGGATTCAAGGTACGTGGATTAGACATTGATGGGTAGTGTCTAAGGGCCCAGACAACAAGAACTGGATAGACTAAGATGCCACAAAGCACTGAAGTAGGTTGGACAGAGACAGTTCTTAAGCAAAGGGTTTGAGTATCAGAAATTTGGAAATCTGACTATATAAGTGGATTGATAATGGGTCAGGATCTTAAACAAAGAATCTGAGTAATAGGAACAGAGCACACATGAAGGAAAGAAAGAAAACACAATTCGACATTCTAAAGACATTATGACTCAGGCCAGAGACTGTTTCTGAACATGGGAACCAGCCTCCTGTATTAACTACTTTGAGGCTTTTCAGCTGGAGTCCTTGGGGCCAGGCTGGATCCTTGGCTGGCAAGGGGAAGGTGGAAGCAGCATTTCTGATGTAGTATAAATCATACCTTGGTGATGTATGTCATAAAGTTTCAATAAAATGACACAGTTAACATTTTATGTATTTGATAAATTGAAGCTGGTATTCCTTCAGTCTCCAGAAGTGTATAAGCCACTATTTTGAGCCAGAAGGAATAAAAAAACCCATTTTCTTCTGGGATATTTTTCTAGAACTGATTGCCTCTACAACAATAATCAAAATTGCTTTCCCACATAGTTTTATAAGGGACAGTAGAGGGTGGCAGTGCTTGCAGCCAGATCTTTGTCTAATCAAAATCGCTCCTTCTGGGCTCAAATGTCATTCCTATGCAGAAGGAGAGAAATAATCTCCATGTGACCTCCCATTCCTGCCCCTAGTTCGTTCACCCATGGAAATCAGAAACAGTTCTCAAACCATTGTCCATCGTCACAGGGAAAAAAGCTGTCCGTTAATTTAATTAAATAATTAAGCAGTTAAACTTTAATCCACCTCTCAACTGTCCTAGAACTCTTCAAGGGGCCGGGGATACAACATAAAGAGGAGCCCGGAGCCTGCCCTCAGAAACTCACATTCTATTGAGGACTTGGGGCAAGAACACAGCCCTGTTCCCCAGTGTGATTAGTACTCTGATTAGGGTAACCGCACAACATTATGGAATCTCTCAGGGGAGTATCTAACCCAATCTTGGGCAGTAGGGAAGCTTGCTAGAGTGATGATATTGTGAAAGAAAAACAAATCTGTGCTTAGGAAAGGAGAGATTTTATTCAAAAGGGTTATTGCAATATGGGGAAAGGGACTATTGCAATTGGGAGAGTGCTTTGACTATAAGATCTGCAAACATCTGAAAGGTCATGTAGAAAGAAATTTTCTTTTTATAGGGAGGGAGAAAATGACTACAAAGAATCAGGTATGGGGGAATAGGATAAGCAGGCGGTGTGATTGGATGTTTGATCCGGGAATGTCTTTCCCTGTGGTCTGCTGATTGTCTGGAGAGGGTGTTAAGGAGGGACAGTCCTGTGTTCCAGTACTCAAAGGTGGGGCAAAGTTCAGGGGTCCAGGGGAGGGAGAGACTCCTGACTAAAGTTTGGTCAAGTTCAGTATTTTGTCCATGTTGGTCAGTGGGGACAAACAGTGTAGCTAATGCTTATGAGACAAAGAATGGAAATCGGAGGCTCTGCGTCTGGCCTTGTCATAGGTAAACAAGGACTATCTCCTTGTTTAGATAAGTGTCTTATCTAAGTTGAAAAAGGAAGAGGTTCTTTGCAGTAAGTCTTTTCCTGGAGCACAAAAGGATGCCTCGGGGATGGTGGAGCAGTAATTATCAACTGTAGCTATTTTCCAATAGCACAGGTCTCAGGGAAAGTTCCGCATAATCAATATCTCTTAATAAAATGATGCTATTAAGCAAATCAGGGGGCATTTGAGACAGGGGAATAGCCATGAGGTAGGATAAATTGAGCAAATTCAAGAAACATGAGGAATTGGTGCCGTTGATCCTAGAAGTAGGAGACTGTTAGAAGTCTAAAGCAGCAATTTGGAAAGAAATGTTCACTGGAATCAAGGAGTGGTAGTCAAATACTCAGCTGAATGTTGTCCTATGAGATGGAGTAAAGCTGTTGTAAAGAGAAATCTAGACAATGTGAGCTATAAAACTACTGAAGAGGCTTATTAAGAAAGAAAATGCACCTCAGCTGAGAAAGCAGTCAAAGCAATAATCAGATCAAAAGAATGGGCACTCAGTTTGATCTGAGATAAAATATCAGATTATATCCAGGAGGCCAAGAGGTAGAACTACATAAAGCAGACATATTTTAAGCCAATTACATGACCGTGAACCCACTGTAATGTCATACTGCACCACCATGTTCGTATTGTCAGTATCAATTGAATTAAGCAATACATTCTTATAACTAGTCACATTTATAGACTCAACTAAGTATATCCAGTACTAATCCAGAGCTTTAAGTACATAACTCATTCTAGAGATCAAATTTCTCTCCCACAAATTTCTCCTCTAGAGATGAACTTACAGACTTCTCAAAGGTATACATCCATTCTCATCCTCAGATACAATCTCCAGAGAAATTTCCCCAATTATTGCACCCAAAATTGAGCCTCCATCTTCTTAAAAGTAACACAAAATCAAGACCATGTTTCCTCCGAGCAACAAGTAAAATGGATTTTGGCCCATATTTGCCTTACATAATTAATGTCAAAAAATACTAATATTAATCCAGTAGGGTTTGTTATTGTTTTCTTTTGTTTTTTACTGTTTGCGTTGGTGTAATTAACTGGGAACCTGTCATGTCTCTTACCATCAGATAGAGTTTGCAAATGTTATACCTCTAAGATTTATATCTCTTAATAGACTTTCTCTTTTCCATACATCTATCCAGTAGTTATTGAGTGAGTGTGATGTGCCAGAAAATGTGATAGGTTTTTAGGAATATAAAAAATGAGTAAGACTTTATATTCAAAGATTTCACAGTAATGAAAAAGGTAAGCATCCATATAGATAGTTACAATATATTATATATGTATCATGTACTAATTTATAAACTATTATGTGAGCTCTTTCATTACCTAGAGTCACATTCACTCTGGCTTGTTTTTGTGTGGCTGGGGAGCTAAGAATGTTTTTGCATTTTTAAAGAGTTTTAAGAAAACAACAAAGAAGATAAGACAGACATGTCATTTGGCCTGCAAAAGCAAAAATATTTACTAGCTACGTCTTACAGAAAAAATTTACTTGCACCTACTCCAGATGAGTAATTCTTAAATGAATGCATCCCTCACAATCACTTGTGTACTTCATTTGTTATTTTAAAGACACATGCTGGATGGGATCCTGGCATTGGTATTTTCACCAGATTCAGGTGATTCTTATATGTACTGTGGTTGAGAAGCTCTGCTTTACACACTTTTCCTAAGGCAGTTCTCAGAACACTTACCTAGGTTTATAAAGACTTTTAGCAAAGACTTTCTTCCTTAACACAGCTTACCCTATATATTGTAGAATATTCCTTTTACCATATTTCATGTGACTTTGTACAATAGCCCCCTTACCTCTTGTATAATAACATATTAAGTTAATATAGTTAGCTCTCTGAAAGGCATAAAATACATTATCTATTATATAACTTGATCCTAATAATAATAGGACATAGAATTACTACTTTGCAGATACAGAAACTAAAGTTCAGAGAAGTCAAATGGCTCAAGGTCATACAGGGCTTCTAACTCCTACTCTATTGTTCTTTCTCAACACTGTCTCCTACTTACTTTTTCCGATTCTCCATTGAAATAGACTATACAGTCTATTCTTACTACCCGGTAGCAAAATTTCATTACATTCCATAAATCTGTTAGCTAAAGAATGTAATTCCTGTTTAACTTGAGAGCCTGTATGTCTTAAGGCAGACTTGTGTTACAATAATTCCTCTAATTTGCAAGCACTTTTTCACATATATTATGTACTTGAAATAAACTAGACGTTAACTCCTACTCGGGTATAAATGGAGAAAAAAGTATCTCTCTAGAGCATTATTCAACATAAAGCTCATGAAATAATTTGCAGAGGCACAAGGTTCATCCTGCCTAAGCAAATTAAACAATTTTGTTAACCCTCATGTCTTTTGTTAGAAGTGAAATTTATGATAACTATGTTGGCTCTGCACTACATAGCACCCAGAAGCCTTTGTTTGCTCTCAGCTAGAGCTATTTATACCCCAGGATATTGATATTCTTCTACTTAATCAAAATGTACTACAACTAAAAATAAATATAAATGCCACATTCTTTTGAGTATGCAAAGCCAAGACAAAGGGAAAATAATAATCAAAGAATTATTTACAAACATTTTGTAATATATATTCTCACTTCATCCTTTCCAAAAGTCTTTAATTTTTGACCAATAATTATATTTAAAAGATCTCAGAAGAGATATAACTCAAATACATCCATTATTAAATTGTATGTTTGTCCAGTTTCGTGGAAAAATAAACTTGGATATTATTGACAGTGGGAATGAAAGAGTTAACACATTTTTACCCCATATTGGCTTATTTTGGGAGGATAATTAATACTGCAACATAGGAAGAGTCATAATATCCATGTGTCTGTTTAGGGAGGGGTAAAGGAATCAATTAGGAATAAATGTAGAAGTTCATGCCAAAGGAGACAGTGGAAAACACAAATCTGGAATATCACTGTGTGCAGAACAAAAAGGCAGCTGGCCAGAGGATTTTGGGTGTACTTTTTAAAAAACAGACTTCATTTTTTTAGAGCAATTTAAGGTTTACAGAAAGATCATGCAGGAATTACACTCCTTCTCTTATGCTCCTCCCACCCCCATTCTGTTTTCCTATTATTAATATCTTGCATTGCATGGTACATTTATTACAGCTGATGAACAAACATCACTGAGTATACTTTTTAGAGAAAACAAGTTTCAGAATTATATAGATCAAAAGAGAAGTTATTTGAGGTTAATAAGTAATTAATAACAACATTTTGAAGAGAATATTGTAAGAAGTAAAGTATTACAAGGACTTTTTACTAATCCAAACCAAAATGAAATTAGATTAACTTTTCTAGGGGCTTCTAGAAAAGAAGGTTCCTCACTTTTCTGTACAAGCCAGCTCTCTCTGTCTGTAGTCATTTTGCCAAGATAAGAGAAATCAACTTTAGGATGACGATGATGATGTGGAAGACAGAAGAGAGACCAGTACAACAAAAAAGAACAAAATAAAACAATGTTGTTTTACTATCTTTAAGCCATTGAATCAAACCAATCCTGAAGCCCATTCTTTACTGTTTAAGCTAGTTTCAATTGGATTTTCAGTGCTTACAATATAAAGTGTTCTAAATGATGCGACAATTACATTAAAGATAACTGCATAATTTTGTGATACTCTTGAATGTTCCCATCAAACATTTTTATGAATGGACATCCAGATCACTGCTATGATCAAGATTCTGTAAACCTGTGGCAGACTAGGCAAGCTGCAACCCATGTGCAAATTTCTTCCCTAACTGCTTCTATTTCTGCCTGAGTGTGGTATCGTATGTTGTGCTTAACCAGATTGTTGACCATGCTGGGAATGATCGTTGTGCCTGAAGGAACAGTGAGAGTACAGCCAAAGTTCCAAGACGCAAGAATATTTTGAACACTCCTTACCCCACTTAACCTCACAAATAGGCGTAAAAGAAGAGAGCGCATTACTAACACAATTTGGTATGAAAAACGGGAGAGTACATATAGCATGAAACTCTTTTTGTAAAGTTAAAAACAAAATTAAAAACATTCTTTAACCTCTTTAACTACTATTTATAAATGCACTAAGAATACATAAAAAGAAAAGCATGGGAATTATGAAGTAGGATGCTGAATGATAACTATGTCAAGTTAGAATGATGACTTTCATATGGTAGAGAACCAAAGGTTAGTTACAGGTTTTCTCCATGGTGCTAAATTTTGTCTTGAGTGGTGCTTTTGCAGGTGCTTATTACATTATTCTTTAAAAAACATTAATTAAATAATAAAATTGTAAGAGACTAAAGAGTTAATTTGTGTAAAATAGAATTATATTTTTAGTTTCCCTTGTGGAATTAGACAACTTCAGAAATTAAGCACAGTATATCATTAAAAGGTCCTAAGTAGATGTATTCCAAAGAACTTTTCAAATGTCTCATTATTTTCTGGTTTAACTCTGCCTTCTTTGCTGACAGCATATTGTTTTTTTTTTTCTTGGAAAAACTAACTTATGTAGTCATCTTAGTCCTTTAATTTACAAATTATAAATAGCTTCTTCATATCTTTATATATAAGGTCAGAGAACATTCTAGGAGCAGTTTAGACCAAAACTTTTGACCAAATTAATCACCTCAGTTTGTCTATACAGAAGATTAATTGAAATGAAGAATATAACTGGGTCTCTGCTGGTCTGGCCACCCTGGATATGGTGCATGGTTGTTGGTGTTGGTGGTCGGGCCCCTCTGACTGTAGTGTCTAGACAGACTCTAAGAGGTGAAGACACAAACAGTAACAAGATCTTCAAAAGAGCTGTAGCCACAAACCAAACTTTACTTCTCTATACTTCCACATATGTTATTGGTTATGAAATAGTCTTTTCTGCCACATCTGCATGTGAAGATAGTAATCAATGTCAGCAGAATTTTTCTTAAATGTAACAAATGACTATATATGTGCATTCATACAAACACACACGCACACACACACACATACTTAATTTGTTTCAGAAATCTCTTCCTTCGTCAACTAATCATTCTCTTTCTGGCAGCAAGATACCAAAAACACTTTAACGTGATACTTAGGCCCAAACAAGTTGTTGTTTATCAAATTAGGGGGGTACTGAACTCAGTTTTTAGAGTTGCAATAGAGCCTCATATAAGAATATTCATAAAGTAACTTTATGCATCTTAGGCAAGCAAATGGCAGACTTGGGACTTCTCTTTTGACACCTAAGTATGAAAATTACTCTCTCCATTTCGTTTATGAAATGGCTGCTGCTCCTGTAAAGCTAACTTTTAATTTACTTATCAATGGTGAAGCTATTTTTCTTTTGTAAATTAAGAATAAAGTTGTTGAGCAAAAAGTGGATTCTTGCTGAGAAATGTGGGATGTCCAGGAAAGACCTGCAGTGTGTTATGACTAGGTTTAACTACTAAACACTAATATAGTTTTGACAATAACTCTCATTAGAACATTTCATTTCTTTTGAAATACATATGAGAGGTTTGGATATTTTCTTCTTCATATATCATTTGAGTTGGCGATGTTATATAAAAAAATATTTACAGTTCAGGTACATTCAAATCTTTAAAAATTGGTATTCATGACTGACAATAAGAATTTAATTAAGTTAAATGTAGTCTATTTTCTCACTTGCGGCCTGCATGTATCAAAGTCTTAGCATGAATATGAGAATGTAAAATGGAGAGAGGTGTTCTAGATGTGTGCTGAAGAAAATGTAAAGTCCTTTTCAATATGTCTAAATAGATGTGAACAATAGACTTGTAACTGCAGTGCATGAATGGGGGAAAGTAGCTTCTGCAGGGTGCAGGAACAGGACCACTGAGGGTCTTCTGGGTCAGAAATGCAATTTTAAAACCCCTCTACTGCTTCACAAGGAACCAGTTTAAAGAATAAAGTCAATAGATGTGCTCTGCGGCTTAGAAGTGAGTTAACAACCTGCTGTCAACCACCTTCAAAAGCTGGGCAGCGGTGCTCTGGGCCCACTCCCTAAGGTATTCCAAGGCTGGGGCATGGCATTCCCACCTACTGTTACTCAATTTTGACAAAAATACAACGAAAGGACTTTGCTGACCCTGAAACTTGTTTCTTTGGGGGGCCTCTGAGGTTAAAGTGTAAGGTTAAAGAAGCTGTAACTCTGGACACCAGTAAATAATGACTTGGACCTCACAAGTAAGCATTTTTGCAAACTGAGCAGGCTGCCTTTGGTTTCTTAAACCAGTTACAACTTCAGGCAGCCTTAATTTGTGGAAATTGTGCTAACCTCACCTCAAAGTGACTTTTTAGAATTGTTGAAATGGAATAGCATGATTATATTTAGGGAAGTCAACATTTTTGTCCAACTATGGGGGGCATCTTTTGTTCCTAATAAGTAAATTAATAATTCTAAGTATTAATATTATACACAAAAAGTGATTTAGAAAGGCTCACCTTCACTAATAGGATTTGTGTCCTAAAGATATTCAAAATGCTTTGTTTATGCCACCCTGTAATAATTAGTGCTTCAGTGGGGGTCAAATAGAAGTATGTTTCAATGATTAACACACCAAAGCCATTAAAGATTTTGGTGGTTTTCATGTATTTCTTGCATTTTAGGATTAGTATTAAATGAAAGAAATAAGATCCCTTTTAATCTGGAGAAAAAACTGAAATGATCTGATGTGGACTGACTGAAGACAAAGTTTAGATACATCCAAATACACTAAAAATGAGATTAAGAGGAGGAATTTAAATTTCTTAAAAGGATGAAAAAATTTATGTTTGCCTGGTAGTGATTATAAAATTATCCTCACAGAAAAAATTTAAGGAAATATAATATCTCATAAGAGTGACCATTAGTTACTAGTAAAATGAATAGCATAATCTCATTTCTGGCAAAGGATTTTCAAGCATTTGATATTTTGTATTTTCATGGGAAAATACTCATTTCTGGGTTACAATTGAGTTTAGAGAGACCTTTGAAAAAGCAAAGTGCTTTCAACCATGCCTTGGTGTGTTATTTTGATTAAAAAAATAGCCCCTCAGGTAAAATTTAAATATATTTTCCAAAAAAGTCATATTAGTATATTCTTCTAGCAAATTCAAACAATTACTCAGAAGCACACTCATCAGTATTAGCAATTATTAGTAATAATGGCAATTAAATATTTATATGAACAATGAGCACAATTATTTACCTTTAAAATTTACTTATAATCAAGCAAGCATACTCTCCACCTAATATTAAACTGTGCACTGGTGAGTGAACATTTTTTCATTTAATATCCTTATTCGCATTTTTCTTGATGCTTATTTGTGTATTTCTATTGATGTAATAGTTTGCAAGAAAAAGAGCTCATGTCTCTGCCTGAAGGTGGAATCTTATGAATATGCAAATAATGTTTTGATGAGATGAAGTTTTTCTTTGGAATGGAACTGTGTGTGCCCTCTCAAGTTATAGTGAATATTAGCCATAGCTTAGGACACAAAGCACATGAAGACCTGAGTTTTTAAAGAAAAAATATCTGACAAATAGTTGCTTTTTGGTTATAAAAAATGCTGCATTATTGAATCTGGTCTTCTCAATTTAGGTTAATGCTTTGTTGTAAAAAAAAAAAAAAGCCATTTAATTTTTATTGTACAGAAGATTAGGGAACCAGTAATATGAAAAGATGTATGGATTGTCTATCCTGTATGTTACAGTGTACTTCTTAAAATGCAAATTCTGGGGGCGCATCTTTTAACAGTTTCAATTTAACCTGGTGTGATATGTCCAGATGGCTTAAAAATGTTTCTTTGGTGAACTCTGCAGAATAAGCCAGTTTTTGTTTTTTTTTTTTTTTTTTTTTTTTTTGAGACAGAGTCTCACTCTGTTGCCCGGGCTAGACTGAGTGCCGTGGCGTCAGCTTAGCTCACAGCAACCTCAAACTCCTGGGCTCAAGCAATCCTTCTGCCTCAGCCTCCTGAGTAGCTGGGACT
>CAUYRT010027053.1:0-18532 GCA_963574885.1 Lepilemur ruficaudatus | reverse complement strand
CATGCTTTCAGTTTTAAAAAATATTTTCTCCTAGTCAAAGTTAGCCCTGATAAAATATTCCAAAAACAGCCTTTGCTTACCCTGATTTCCTTCCTCCAAACAAGATGAGAAGATTTCCACTGTAAATCAGCGTGTCCACCCGCCTCCCTTCTGTTTAACCAGCGACACCTACAGTGGGGAGTTCAGCAACCAAACATCCATTTATCATTCTGATTCGCAGCCTTTACCCACGGCTGTACGTGTAACAAGTCAGGAAGACGAGCCCAGGAACGACGGAAACTCTGTTCACCTGCTCGTATCTCCCTAGGGAAGCGGATGCAGTTCCCGGCCACGGGGAGGCTCCCCCGGCCACAGCCAGACCCGCCGCTGGCAGTCCTCTCACCTGTGACCAGCCTCCTGGGCTGAGCCGTGACATTTCAGAAGTCAGATGCATGCCGGACATGCCCAGAGACGGTTCTCAGAGGGTGGCACCGCCAGCCCAGAGCCCCGGGGAAGGCCCCGGGCTGTCCACGCCGGTTGGCCTGTTCCACGGCCGACTCTATGCAGGAACTGGTCCTTGGGATCCGCTGCAAAGGTAACTTGCTCATGAAGCTTGCGTTTCTGACATGCGCTGTCCAAGGCAGAAGCATCGAGAGGACAGCCAAGCCAAGCCCTCGGTGCAGACAGGACAGCGAGGACGTGGCGGGAGGCGTGGCGCCAAGACACCCGTGACCCGCAGCTGCCACAGAGTTCGGAAGATCTCAAGTGTAGAGATGTTGCTGACTTTGCGAAAGGAGCCAGGAAGAATGAAAAAGACATGTCTATGGGTCACAGCACACGCAGGAGTGATCAGAGTCAACAGGAAGAAGGGAGGACACAGCCGCTGGAAACAGTAACAATTTCCCAACAAGTAACAATTTGTTAATGTAACAATTTCCCAACAAGTTACTGCACGTGTCCAAAGCAACGGAAGCAGAAACCGTCTGGCTGGGCGGGAGAGGAGGAAGCCGCTGCCACGCACTCTGGCTGTTTCTGCTCCTCCCCTCAGTCCGTGGTCCCCACGGGGGGTCAGCAGGAGTCGTAGGGTCCAAGGTGCAGGAAAACAATCCTAAATGACGCAACGGGCTGTCTCGAGAAATTCAGTCACCTTTAGCTGCCGGATGCAAGCCCATCACGTCCCGAAGGCCTCAGATGTCATCCTCGGTGTCCCACTGCAGACGTCCTAGAGGAATGATGCTTATTTCCAAGCATGACAAAATCTCTTCCTTCATGCCTCGCGGAAGCCATGCGGGCCACACAGACACGGACTGGACCACCCAGGGCTGCCTCCACTACCTGATGGGCCCCGAGGTCTGATGCTCACCGCAAAGGTGCTAAAGACCCTTCCACGCCGGGCGCCAGCCGCGGGAACATGACCCGCTACATGGCATGTTAGCTGGATGGCCCAGAACAATCTCAGTAAAGGAAAAACAGAGCCTGATAGGTCACTATGGTCTTTAGAATGATGACACAAATAGTTCCAGTTTTCATAATCAATATCCAGTAAGTATCCAGTCTTTTATAATACAGTGCCACAGTGTACAGTACCACATAGAAAACCTACAGCAGACCACAAAACTCACCCCGCTGTACAGGCTGCGGTATTGATCCCCACCACCCAAGAGTCTGAGAACTTAAGTGATGGAGCCCAGTTCCAATCCACCCCAGCAGCTAGGCAGCTCTTACTCTGGCTTCTGAGATTGCTGAAAATTTGGAGCTGCACAATGTACCTTGAAAGATACAGAAATCTGTTCTCCAGCAAAAAGGATGAGGCTTTCCGCCTCCAAAGCGCCATCAACACCTGAGTTATCAGACTGGCTCTTCATAGAATCGCCTGAGTGTGGCGAACACGGCCCATGTTAAAATAGACACAGAGAGAAAATCCCCCTGAGGTTATTTCCACGGTGTCCATAAAAGCAACGGCCTCACTGGCCACCCGCCCTCCACTGTCACCATTCACTCCCAAGGCCACTCCCACTGTTGCGGCTCCTGGAGCGAAACGCAAGGGTCGTCAGAAGCGTGGGGACAGTGGCTGCTGAGGACACAGGGGGAGGAGGCCAGGAGCTGGGACAGGGAACACCGAAGCCAGCAGGGAAGCAGGCGCGCAGGGCCCGCCCATGTGCCTAGCGAGCCCACCGGGCAAATGGCTGTGCCCACCGCAGGACCCCAGGACGGCAGCTGAGGTTACAAGGGTGAAGAAAAGACACCACCGTCCGCAACCTGCGGCCCTTGAAAGCAAATGGACGAGACGTCCCGACTGACGCGTCACGGCGCACTGCGATGCCAGCGCTCTCCGCAGACGGGCTCGCCTCGTGCAGAAACAGCCCACGGCAAAGACGTCCTTAGCATTTTAAATTGTTCCTCAGGCTCGACGTTCCCACTTCTAAAAGAAAAGCTATTCGAATACAGTTAACTTAAAACCAAATACAATTACACGATTTGGTAAGCTTTTCTTTCCAAGCCAACAAGGAACTATCAGAGTTTTAGGCTACCTACTCTTACTATACATTAACATAATGTTTTAAAATAAACAAGTGATTGATTAAACGAGTCACTAACATCTACTTGAGAAACAGCCTGAGCCCCAACATTTTTAATGGCCGAGAAGAATATGATTGCCTTTAATAGAAAGCCACTCACAAATGGAAAACATGCAGAAATTTGCAACCAAAATTTACAAATTTTAGACCGTAAGTTTCCAGAGGAAGTAGCCACCTTGGTAGATTTTCCCAATTCACGTGATTATGCAGTTTATGAACATTTACAGCAAATCCTTCTGCACAACAGGTTATTTTACTCAACATGGCCCGGCTTCAGCACGAGCGTCTCGGCGCTCCCAGGCGGCCACAGCCGTGTGTGGAAAGGAAATGATTGCTCGGACGAGCTCTCGCTCCCGCCCAGAGCCAGCTGATCCTGGCTTTCGGATAACACTGGAATTATCACTGACTGTCTCAAAGCATCCAAGAGGCCTGAGCCAATGCGATAACCTGCAATGTCACAAATTAAAGCTGAGTCACAGGTTCTGAGTCTTGCGTGACTCATGCAATCCGGCAATCATCTGTCCTCCCCGCTCTACCTCGCTGCCTCTGGGCAGAAGGAGGAATTTCACTGTGGCCAATGGTCCAGTGGAAAAGTCCGGATAGAAGTGAGTCGAGATACCAAGATAAAAGCACAAGAGATTGGGATGGGGCGGGAGACGGTGGTTTGACTCCCAATGTGGAGAACAACAATTTAGTTAAAAGCAAGACTGATTTGCCTAAAGTGTGCAGGAATGACCTCCGTCCCCCACACTGCTGAGCACACACATACGTGGTCAGAGAGGCACACAGAGGACCTAACACGCCCCCAGGGAGTGCAGGACGGACGTGCTTTCAACCCTGTCGCTGTTCGCTTCAGAAGGACACTGGCATTGCTGCTTATCCATGTGAAACAGCAAGCGTTCCAGCGTCTAAATATTCCAGAGCCTGTCTCCTTGTGTGAAAGCAAAAGGCCTAGGAAAATAACAGCTGCCTGGGGGCACTGAGGCACCCAGACGGCCAAACCTCAAGAGAAAGCATCAATTTTCTTTGAAGTAACCTGAAAGCGTGGCCCGCAAGCAGCCGCCTGCCTTCAAAGACGCTGCTCTCTTAGCCTGGCTGCTGAGAGAGAGAGTGTGCATCTGGAGGCCGTCTGTCTTTATTGAGGGACGGAGAAGAGGGTGCTTCCGAACTGGGCAGGTTGATGGTATGTCGGGAGAAAGACTACCGGGGAGGCAGGTGTTTGGCAGAGGCGAGGCTACGCTTCTCAGGGTCATTTAAGTCTGTTACAAGTTCTCCTGGAACTCCTCATTCATAAACTTTTATGCAGGTTTAGATCTTTGCAAGATATAAGTTATTATCAGTATCAAAATGTGTTTTAGAAGTAGACTTGACCTACACTCTGAATAAGAGAAGCTGATTAGAATGGCCAAGTAAGAAGCACATCCTATGTAACTATAAAATGTAGCCATTTGCACTGACACGTAGCAGAGTCGGAGGTTTGCAAATGCTAGTTATTACCGCAGGGCTGGGTCTGCAGCTTCTGACATGCCAATAGCGTCTGAGAAGGACCAGGGGAATAAACACCAGCAAATGCATCGTGCTGACGCTACTACATCTTTTTAGTACTTCCATGTATAAGCTTACGAATCAGAAGAGAACAGGGATAGCCGTGGTGCAAGAAATCATTCTCCTTCACGCGAGTTCAAACACAGGGGGCGCTCCTTCGTACAGCGATACGAACTCATACACAGAGAAGTTGTCCTGGCGTTTGCAATGGCAACTTCAAGTTCCACAATCACACGAGGTATCATTCTCAGGATAAAATATCTCTGCTCCCATATTTGAATAAAGTGCAAAAAGTGTTTCATGCAAAGGACTTAACAATGTTCTTTAAAATCCTCACACATGTGCACAACTTCTTTCCCCAGCCAACAAACACGAAAATGTATTTATTCACCATCCTTTCTAACAATTTTCTCCTATCCAGAGAGTTATTTACATCATTGCACATGTAAACACTGTTCACTGAAACGTAATTAGTGCAAGTAGATCCATGAGCTAGGAAAGTTAGCACGCCAAAGGCTTACGTTGAGTTTGTTATTTTATCTAAAATTTGCTATTTCATACGTATGGAGTCCTGATCCGGCACAGGTGTACATTCCACAAAATCCTTCTTAAAGAAGTCTTCTTGCTTTTGTGGCCTGATAAAATATATCAAAGTCTTACAGTCTGAAAATTACTTTTCTAATATAGGATAATTTAATCTCTTCATGCCATTTCTCCTTGTAAACACAAATCAATATGACATTGTCAAGAAAACTACATTTGAAACTCAAGTGGTGATGGTTTTAACCCCACATTAACATTTTCAGAGTGAATAGTATTTGGAGGAAATGTGCATTAAATGTTAAATTACAAATTTAATGAAAAACATGCATTTGTACAAGATATCGCTAGGTAGACTCATTCACGAGATTTGTGTTTTTTTTCTTTGCGTGTTATCTAAGTCAAACAATGCCTGCTAAAGCTTCATCCACATGGCATGACCGTCACTTCCCATGACAGACTGAATTCTGTCTAGTCTTTGGCCCCAGAGAAATTATTATCTGCACATCATCCTCACTGGCTCTTTTAACTCTCTTGTGAGTAGGTTCCATTCAAGGTATAGCTCACACCTCTGTCAAGTACAGATATAAAATTGCAGTACTTATTTTTATTCTGAAAAACGCATTCACAGCTTCCACTACTAGGGTAGTTGCTCTCGGCACTTTCTTCTTAGTTTAGTTAACCGCACGAAGCCTGAGGTCGCAGGGCAATTTCTAACTGGCAGTGCCCACTGCGGCAGCCGAGGGTCACCGCGGCAACACTGCGCAGACTCCGGAGGTAACTTACTGCATCCGTGTGGGCGGGCAGACGCCGCATCTCCCGAAGCCGTGCACGCTACTTACAGCTGGAGGCAAACGCAACCCATGCAGACTCCGGAAAGCCTTGTTTCCACTTAAGAGATGCGTCTCCATATAAATGGCCAGAAAGACAAGATTCATCATTGTGCGCCCATGATCATCCTTTAAAACATAGTTTATAATAGTACTTTTCATCTTAAAATTAAAGAATTAAAGCATACACTTTTTTCCTAAATAAATTTGCTTTAAAATGTAGATTTGCAAATATTCCTGGCCATATTAATGGGATCGGTCCTGATGCTATGAAGCATTGAACATGTCTGCAGCAGTCTACGAAACGTCCATTTCTTAAGAGGTATAAAACTAAACAGCATTTTCTTTTGTATCTGAACTATAATTTAGAAATGAAATAAAATCGAAAAATGATCTTCACTCGACCTGGGAATTTCCTAAGTGGATCGAAGCACATTCTAACACAAGAGAAACGTAATTAAAACACCGTGGACTGTTAAGCTAACGAGCCGCAGCGTCACGCGTAGCGACTGCCTGGCTCCCTCCGTGTCTGCCGCAGAGGCAGGGGACGGCCACGGGAACGCCGCCGTGTGTCACACGTGCGTGCAGTTGGTTGACGGCGGGGTGTCCATGCGGCTTCTGTTCTCTCTGTGGTCGCTGGGAGACGACTCTTTACGAAGGCGGCACCTGAACACTTGCTTGTAGGCCTTCCTGAAGTTTTCGGAGAGAAACGCGTAGATGATGGGGTTCACCGAGGAGTTGCTGTACGCCAGGCAGTGGGCGGCGATTCTGAAGAGGAAGGACGCGGGCGTCAGCGGGAACTGGCCGAACTCGGCCCAGAGGTGGATGACGTGGTGCGGCAGCCAGGACACCCCGAAGACCACGACCACCACCAGGACCGTCTGCGCCGTCTGCAGGGGGGCGGCGGGGAAGGAGGGGCAGGAGGGCGGAGGAGTGGGAGCAGGGAGGGGAGGAAGAAGAGGAAGCAGAGGAAGCAGAGGAAGCAGAGGGGGAGAGGAGGGGGAGGAAGATGAGGAGGAGGAGAAAGGAGGAAGAGGAGGAACAAGGAGAGGAGGGGGAGGAGAGGGAGGAGGGGGAGGGGGAGAATGCGTCCATTACTACAGAAAAAGAATCCAGCATTTTAAAATGCACTCAAAGAAAATTTTATATATTTTTTCACGAGATGAAAACAGAGACTAAATCTGCTTTAAGTGTTAACCTTGGCTGCACGTGAGACTTCCGTTCGTAACTCCTTCAAGACCTGCCATGGCCTTTCCCAGCAGAATTTTTACGATGTCTGTGAAATACGTGTGGACTGTACAGGGTACGCTTTGAGTCAGGGAAGCAGAGATGCGTAAAGATTAAAGACCGACTCTCAAACAGCAGGACTCTCGGAGCACGCGGGCACACACCAACGCGTCGCCGTCACCGGCGATGAGCCTCAGACGCACGATGGACTTTGTTCCAAATAGCCACCTCCACCACAGGTGTGTTTATTTCTCCTCATAAACTCCGGCAAATCAAAGACCCAGCTAATTGACGCCCTGATGCTTTGCGGAGTCACTTCCAGCTCAGTCTAGGGAGGCATCGGCCGCCTTGTTTCTTTCATTTTAACCCTTTCTTTGCTGCCCCTAAATCGGAAGCACTTGGCAATCGCAGAGGTCTGCGTGCTTCCTCTGCGATTTCCACTGAGCAAGAGCGGGCAGGAAGCCGCCCTGCAGAAGGACCCCAAACAGAAGGACGCTCCCCCGTGCTCACGCGCGTGCGCTCTGTGTGCGTGGACGCGCCTCGGTGAGGGGCACAAGCCTGCCGACCGCACCTGTGCTGTCCGTGCTGAAAGGCAGCAGGTCAGCAGCTACCTCTGCGATTAACTGAAAACTCTGTCTCCACGCATTCAAACAAAGACCATGTTCTGTTCTGTTAAAATGCCTTACTTAGGGGGTATAAGGTTTCTTTAAGCTATGAAATACAAAGCCATCAGATGGTTCCTTGCTTAGAAGCATTGCTGTCCTCCGTCAAGTGAAGCCCAAGAGCCGTGCAGGGCCTCTGGCGCCTGGATGGCTGCAGAGAACCCATGCTGGAAGCGCAGAGGGACCCATCACGGGTGACGTGCACGGTGTGAGTGGGGCCCTCAGCAGCCCTGTGCAGCAGACCCTGCCATGACGCACGCGTTAGACTAGGAAACTGAGACTCGCGAGGGCCAAGGCAAGAAAGCTCTAGAAAGCACTAGAAAGCACTAGAAAGCTCTAGAAAGCACTAGAAAGCAGGTGCAGGGAGGAGGCAGCCACAGCCGAGAGCGTCCACCCACCTCGTCTCGCGCTCCGGCAGCAGTGCGGGTGGGCGGGGCCAGAGACGAACTGTGCCTCAGTTCCCTACTTTGACCAGATGGGACCCCTCTCATCTCTCCCGTCCACCCGACCAAGGAGTTTACCCCTCGTGGCCAAAAGGAATATCAGAGGCACAAGAGGTAACGACACCCGGCCCCGGCCCAGAGCCCAGCGCAGGCTGGGACATCTCAGCATGTGCCCGCACGCACGGGGTGGAGACGGAGCTGCCTGCCTGGCACGGCCGCGGGTCCCACAGACCACGAAAGCGTGGGCATCGTGCCCTGGTCTCCACACGGCGCAGGGCGCTGCGGGACCTCCCCACACTTCCAGCCTGCCGTCCCTTCTCCATGGAAACAGCTCGACTGAGACGGATGAGTCCGGAAGGAAAGGAGGGAAAGAGAAGGAGGACAGCACCCGGAGCTGGCCTTGCCTGTGACTTCGCACTGAGGGAGACCAGACACTGGACTACGGCCTCCTCACTAAGAAATCACTGTTGCCGGCAAACTCCTCCCCGTGAAAGGCAGGGCCCCACACCCTGCGGGACTGTCAAAGAGGCACCGCCAGTCCACGCGGCTGGAGGGGTCTCCCCACGGGAGAAAGGACGCGTCTTATCCCTGCTCAGGAATTAGAATCTACTGCTGCAGAAAATGACACCCAGAACGTAACTGTAAGAGGCCGACTCTTCAAGGATGACGCCAGGTAGCAAACCGAGATGTGAGTAGAAGTTTGTCAAAGAGGCGGGCGGGCCCAGGAGCCAGGAAGCCACAGCCAGGGCCGGGTACAGGGCAGAGGACGCGGCTGGATTGCAGGTCAGCGCGCAGCCCGGAGGGCAGGTGGAGCTGAGCTCACTGTCCAGACGCGGCCCGGGCTGCGCGAGGCCCCGGGACTGGCAGCAGGTCTGTGGTCCTGCCTGGCCACACCGTGACCTGGCTGTGGCACCTCTGCAAACGGCATAAGCTCGCTAGGCCCAGAGTCCTCATCTGCAAGAGGTGAGCCAGTGAAACCATTCCCAGACTCTGCCTGGTCCACTCAAGCTCTGCAAACAACGCAGGTATAAAACCTGAGTGCAGGTTTTATGGGCCACAAGCTCACGTATTAAAGCCACTTACCGCATGAGACACGCAGCAAACACAATTTGCTCACATAGATTAAGGGAGTGTCCGCTATCAACCCATTTATCTATTAGTGTATGGGAAACGCTATCCTCACATGACTTAATCAAAACAATCGAGACATCATTATACCTACAAATAGAACAGAAAACATCATCTCTTCTTTCTATGACAATCAGCCCATCTCATTACCTCATAAAATAATTACCTCTGGATATTCCATTTCATTGCCTCTTTTAGGAAATTTTTACTAAGTACAAACCTTAGCACAGAAACGAGTCTCCACGGCTTGCTGGCGAGACACACAGACACACGGCAGTGTGCCCGGGCACGGAACAGTCCCCGGGCAGCGTCCGCTGTCTGTGAGTCGTAATTCATTCAAAATCCACCTTCACGATTTTGGTAATCACACTGGTCTTCTCAGAACCGCAGACAAGAGTCGGGTTCTTTTTCCTGCTCTACTGGTAGCTTTGAAACGGGATAGGATTGCAACGGACAGTATAAACACTGGGAGAGAATGAATACTCAATGTGTGTTTGTATAAACTGCATCGTTCATCCGAGACTGTCCCCAAGGGAGTGTAACAGGGTGTTTGTTGGCACTGACCATGCTCCCGGCTAAGCATCTCTGGAGATTTACTATTTTCTCTGTTTCTTCAAGCATCTCCGCCCACGGGTGGTCTCTCAGCGGGGACACACATTGGTGCCCGGCACACGGACCCTGGGCAGCTGGTCCTGCAGTTCCCGAGCTGACTCCGGTTCAGCCGCTGCAATGTGGAGGCAGCAACATGCCCACATGCACAGGAGGAAACAGCAGACGTCTGTCTTCCGTCTTCCCTGGCAGCGGGTGTGCACGGGCGCCCAGGCCTGCAGACCTGAGAAGCCGGGAGACGGACAGGAAGTCCCGTGTGGGTAGAAAACCGTCATTCCTGATTCACTGGCTGCCTCCAACCCGTCGGGGCCGGACAGCCATGTGCCTAGCACACGCCAGCTCTAGATCATAGATCTGGCCAAAATGGCACACGGCACTAATCCCAACCCTGGGATTTGAGCAGGTACTTTTGCCCATCACTACCTGGTACGAAGCTTTTTTACAAATTCAGATACGTAGATCCCCCCGCACGGCCATGATTCAGCCTGTAGACGGTGTTAGATAGTTACCTAGGAATCTGCCCTTTTAAAAAAGATCAAGAGGGTGTTTGGGAAACTACCGATGAATTACATTAAAGCCACAACAAAAGCGAAGTCCTCTTTACCCACCGTGGGTTAAACACAATCAAAGACGCTTCACTCAATACAGACCCCGAAGGCTGAGGCCACCATTCTCCCCAGAAAGGTCCAGAAAGCAGCTTCCTGTCTCTCCCCAGACACATCAGACTGCAAAGCAGGGAACCCCACTCTATGGAGAACTGGGCAGATCTTTCTTTTGTCGTTCTTTGATTTTAACATGTATTTTCTTTTCTGGCAGGATCATCATCTCTGTCAGATATAGAGTTATGCCCAGTGCATGTGTGACACTTTCAATACCTACTCGTCCAAAAAGTCATCACTGAAAATTACGTACTAAACCTCTGTCCTAACTCTCCTCGCTCCTGAGCGTAGCCCTTTATCGGCAGGGTTTCCTTGCACAGCTTATGCTGAAAGTATCTGAATCATGTCAATCTCTCTCCTCACTGTGAGGTGCTCTTTCCAAGGCATCTGAGACATCTGTTCTTTCTGCAAAGAATTTTACGCACAACAATGTCTAATGGAACTTGGTTGGGGAGGAAAAAGTGACTAAAAGATGAGAATGATAATAAAAAAAAGCATTTCACAAATTATATAAATGACAGCCAAAAAGCTTGCTGAATTACTTCAAGCCAGAAAAAAAAAGTGACTGATCACAGAATCCAGTGGCTGATAGGACATCAAGAGGTCATTTAGTCCAATTTTCCCCCGAGAAGCAACCAGGCAGTACAGTTGTCTAACCCCTTTCCAAGTCTCAAAGGATTATTTAAGAATCTCGTCTTACTGTCCGGTTAGCCTTGGCCAGAAACATTTCTTTATGTCTCGCGGAGTTTAAGCAAAGCACATAACTGATGACGGGCTCTCTGCTGCTATTTCTGCAATAGAAACACATTCTTCTCAGCCGTGGAGAACAACTGTTCAGCCTGTTTATCATGAAAGGGCAAGCTCTCCAGCCCATAATATTAATAATTACAAATCTTGACGGGAAAACCTATAAGGACAGTGCCATGATCCGAATGCTTGTGTCCCCCCAAAATTCATGTGCTGAAACCGAATCACCAGGGTGATGTGTTAGGGCTGGGGCTTTGGGGGATGATTAGGTCCCCAGGGTGGGGCTCTCATGAGTGGGATGAGTAGCCTCATGCAGGAGACCCAGGGAGCTGCCCGGCTCACCAGGTACCAGGTGAGGACACAGAGAGAAGGTGCCATCGTGAACCAGGAAAATGATCCCCGCCAGACCTTGAGTCTGCTGGCACTCGATCTTGGACTGTTTTTAGTCCAGAGCTGTGACAAATACATTTCTGCTACTTACGAGTCTGTGGTGCTTTGTCACGGCAGCTGGAACAGACCGGTGGATGCGGCACAGAGGAAGGAAACCGCTTAGCACCGAGGGGAAGCGCTGGGAGCAAACGGAGCCGAAATGAGCAGACCTCACATCTGCCCACGTCCGTCTAACCGTGACTCTGCACGCAGTGACAGCTGTCTGTCCGTGCTGAGACCTGGGCCCGCCTTCAGGGACCCCACCATCGGTCTGTCTACTCCGGGCCAACTGCTGTCTTTTCTCAGCTTCCCTCCTCCCTCCCCTGCCTGCCCTCTCTCCACCTCCTCGCTCCTCTCCACTCCCCCACTCCCATCCCCACCCCTCCCTCCCGTCTCTGTCTCAGACACACACCCCATGGGCACTGCCACATTTATTTGTCCTGTGCAAACAAGGAGGCTATTAAACGTATCCAGAGACCTGACAGCTGTTCAGTGCCTGTTAAGGGTCAGAGGCTGTGGGACTGGAAGAGAAAATCCCTCCTTCAAATGCTAAAACCTTCTCATATGGTTAGAATGAGCAAAGGATAATCATTTATAAATACGTATTTATTTTACATATGAACACATACATACACACATACGTACATACACCTAAATATTTGTGTATGTCTATGTATATGTGTATATGTGTGTATGACTAAACAAAGTAAACTAATCACTAATCCTTAGGGGTTTTTTTTGTTGTAAAATAGAAAGTTTTCTAATCATTTCTTATAAGACCTATTTTCCTCTTTTAAGCATGTTGTTCTTCTTTGAGACCTTTATAATTTCTTTCCAATATGTTTTCAAATACAGACGCTAAAGCTAGCCACAGACACACATAAGATTCAGAACATGTTACAGAAACAGTGCGTTTCATTTCTTTCGGCAAGCATAAAATATTTTAAATCATGAATAAACGTTTACCTTATACTGATAGTGCCTTCTCTGTTAAGCTCAGCAAGCCCAATGCCTCTCTAGGAAACTGATTTCTTCCTCCTCTGACTCCAAACACTCACCACATTGACAGTCCTTTTGGGCTTGCGTGCCTGTCCCTGCTACACGGTGTCGGCTTCCACGCGGGGCTAATCCTCTCAGTCTCCCCCTCTCAGTCCTGCATAGAGCAGAGGCTCTGAAAATCACCGTCCAGGGAGACGTTATAAACAATCCCTAATTGTTTTTAAGGAGTCGTTTTCTTAGCAATGAGAAGCGTGGTTCAGAGGAAAACATGGTATTACAGATTAGAAAAATGGAAAAATTCCACATAACAGCACATTATGGAAAACAGAGGAGGGAAACACCAACTTTTGGGATTTATTCCATTCGTGTAACTTAGCCCTTGGTCAGCTCTTACAGAACGGAGCCTGGAAGCTTAAAATGAGACATACGTAATTGTTCAGACGTAAGAAAAGACCAACAAAAGGAAGCTGCAACCTAGGCTAGTTACTTATGTTGCACCTGTTATTCTTAGAGGTTATCTGAAAAACTGCTTGGCTGTATTTCTGATACAAGCTAATTTCTGTGTTGCCAGAAAAAAATAAAGTCTTAATGTTTGTGCTTTTTAACCAGTTCCCTGCCGTTCATTGCCAACTCCAGGAACAGATGTATTTTCAGCCACAAACTTGTTCAAAAACAAAGAGAGTCAGGAGGAAGAAGAGCTATCCTCTATTTTAGTAGAATTTTTTAAGTAAATGTGATTATCTAAACTACAATTTTTGCAATTATATATGTCGTTGATCATCATAAATATTTAGAAGGGAAAACAAGGTATTCAAGATGTTATTTGTAATATTTGTGAGTTAAATGTCTTGTTACAATCTCCTCCTCCTAATCATTCTGCCTAATAACCTCATTCCACTTTCCAAAATCAGCAATCATACCGATATCATTCAAGTAAGACTTACATCAACCCTGATTAGTGAAACAGTCGTTCCACAAGATGTAAAATGTAACAACCATCAGTAAGTGAGGTGCTTTGGTGTTGCTCGGGAGAAGGTGGCTTGGATCAGACTCAGGGGATGAGGACAATTCTCAGTGGGTGGACGTTCCCTGGAGTGTTCCCCGGGCTTTACCTCTTTGCCCCCTGGGCCAGCATCAGCACGGGTGTGGGTGGGAGGGACAAGGACAGCAACCCGCTCCTGGGACTTTAGGAAGGGATTAGAACCACGTCCTCTCAACTGAGACTCAACCAGAGCCTCCGGGAACCGTACTGGAGATAGTCGATAAATGCGAGGACTGCACTCCACACAAATTATACAGGTCAGCAACCTGCGCTCCGTCCCAGCCAATCCAAACGTACCTCCCGATGAAACTCAGAATCCAAAAATACACATTTCCTCGCCTCCCCAACCCACCAGCTAAGTTCAGTGTGGCACAGCCACCTGCAGAGCCCTCACTGAGACCCACTGTTTGCTCCCAACTGATGACTCGGTGGTAAGAGACTCGCTTCAAACATCTGGGCCAAGGACCTAAATTTCACAGGCCTTCCTTGGAGGATGGGAGGATAATTTAAAACAAAAATAAACTAAGCTCTAAAAAGTAACATATATACATTTGTGGAATATTACCTTTTTCTTGGATGCTTCCGACTTCTTCGACATGTTCTTCAACTTTTTATGCAAATGATTAAGGACCTGGAAAACATAGACTAATAAAGTCAGTCTGCCTCTCGCCTCACGTTCTGCAATGGCAGTGTCGTTATTTGTAAAATCACTAAAATAAGAATATACATTAGGTGACAGCACAGCAGTGAATGTGAATTGCCAAATGCATGCGTTTTTCTAATAATTAAGAGTCTCAGGAAGACCAACACACATCTGTCTGCAGAGACAGCTGGAGCCCCAGCTCCGGGGTCTTGTCCAGAAAGGGGCACACCGCGACCCACTCATGCATACTTACTGGTCTATCTCCTGCCTTGGCTTCCCCCAGGAGTCTACATGGCAACAATCACCAGGTCCCTGATAAATGTTGGGCACGGTATAGCTCCCAGATACATTGAAAAAGCAGAGCCCTGCCCCCTGGGAATTCACCGTCCAACGCGGAAAGGAAGCAAGAGGACAATGGAGATAGTGCAGTCACGTTTCTCAGAGCAGCCGGCCAAACACACCAGCGTCCGTGCGCACGCCTTCCTTCTGCTTCTGTCAGAGGGCTGTCTCCACTGCAAATCTCCTCGGAGCAGGTTAGCGCCCGCGCTACTCCTCTCCGTGGAGTTTGTTCGAATCCTACCCAGCACTCCACGCTTCAGACAACTTACATTTTGGGAACTCGGCATCACTGATGATGTACAGCTTGTTTTCGCGACGTTTTACTGATGTCTCCTTGAGACACGCTCCCTTCCTTAATTAGAGAAACTATCTTTGTATTCTCCTGCCAGTGTAACATTCAGGAGAAATGATACGAAAATGTTTGGTTTTACATACAGGAATCTCCAACATGAATTTGGTCTCATACAACACTGCCAGCCCTGCAGAACCGTTACTTGAGTTCATCTTTATATCCCATCTGAGGGAAAAGCTAGAGAAAATTTAGCCTCTGGATGACTTAGGGCTTTGGACTGTCTATAGGTTGCTGAGTGAGTCTCTCAAAGAACCGGAAGCCACGTTCCAGCCAGTTGCCTGTTCCCTTTGGCACCGCAGCTTGGAAATAATTTAATCGAGTTGACTTACCGCAGAAGCCTGCTCCATTCAGCTAGAAGCAGCACCTCTGGAGCAATTAGTCACACCCTACTAGAGAAGCCACAGGGTTTATTTACCAACCTTCCGAGTCCTATGCAGGCTGAGCAGCCTTCATTGGGGTAGACATTTCTGACACCAAATTCTCTGCCCGACTGAAATACTTCTCACTTCCTGAAACAGCCCAGCACCCTCTACAAAAGGACAAGTTTTGACTTGCTCCAGGAGCATTGGGGACAGCTCTCAATGCATTGATGGTGCATCAGCTTGCTGTTCTGCCCACAGAAAATAGGGTAACAACAACTGAAGGTAAAGCAGAGATAGAATAGGAGCTTTCTTTTTGCGGGAATAATTGAGGACATCTTTCAAAGGGAAAGGAAAGGGCTGGAGTAGGCAGGCCCGCCCGAGAGGACAGGGATGGGGAGGCGGCCCTGTGCCAACTTCCTGGTGGGAAACTGCAGGACAGCACCCGCCACCAAGGGCAAGGGACACAGGGACAGGGGAGGGACCAGAGGAGAGGCAGCATGATGACATTGGCGATGGCCTCCTGGAGAGGGAATCAAAGCAGAGCATCCAAGTGGTTCCAGCCCCATTCTGCTGCCGAGGTCGGCTCAATCCTCCCAACACTGCGCTGGACACAGCCCGGTACCTTCAACACACCTGAGAATACCGACTGCTGTTGGATTGGTCAATGGAGAAAACACTCCAGTGTATTTTCCTTAGCTCTGTTTCTCTTCAATAGCCCACACTAGGAGCACACAGTGACATACTGTGATGCAGTCCAATTTAGATTTTGTCATCAAAGAAGAAAGCTTGCAGACAATCACGAGAGATATGATTACATTTCTTCAGGGAACGGTGACAGCATGCTGATGTGTCTCAATCATTCTGTAGGTTTGGGGGCTTGCACAGGAAGGTACCGGCTCAAACCCAAACCAAGGTCATGCTGGTCGTAGCCTGGGGATTCAGAACAGCTTAACAGGGGAGGCACCCCGAGAGTATACCTGCATGTTGGACAAAGGGACTTGCAAGATTTGGGGAGCAGAAGGCAACTTATTAAGTTTTATAAAGGAAAAAAAAAAACCACACACTGCAAGGTCAGGTGCCTTTCTGACCATCTGTGAGTCTCTGCGTCGGCCATCAGACCTGGTCCTTGGATAAACAGTGAGTCCTAAACCTATCACTCAAGTAGCAAAACCCTTAGCTGGATAATGAACACTTAATGACCAAACCAAAGAAAAGCAACTCGAAATAACTTGTTACCTCCACCTATTCATGAAGGCCCCGAAATGGATTTGCAAATCTACCTTGAATTCAAGGTATTTTTCCAGTTATGCTTACAAGCAAACCATTTCCATATTTCAAAAATCCAAATGATCATGTATTTATTAAATTTTAAAAACTATTTCCAAATTTTGGCTTCTATGTGACTTTTTAAAACTCTGAAATGACAGAAATGTAGCCTAATTTATCCCTAAGTTAGGGATAAATTTGTCATTTCCATGAAGAAGATTCAAGTTATTTTCCCTAAAGACTTTGGGAAGGTGAGGTAGATGCTCCAGTTCTAATCCAGTAATTAGGAATTTAAGAGCCAAATATTTTCAGAATCCCTCCCGCCCCGCACGTGCTCCCCTCCTCAGGAGACTGGGGGTACCCACGGAAATGCTTCCCAAATTGCTCACCAGCTCCACAATCTCAGTCCGTTGCTCTTTTTCCCAAAACTCTTTTTCTTTGTCAGTGAAGCAAAGACAAGAGGCCCCATCACGGCGTGTCGTGCGAGCTAAATGGGACGGTGCACGTATCAGACGACTGTGCCGTGTAGAACAGTCTTCGTTTTGCATTTCCAGAAGACTAAATGAATAAACCATTTTCCAAATAGCTACGCTAGAGTTACTTGCCAAATTCCCTGCCTCTACCACATTTCTTCATATGTAACCTGTCTGTGGAGGCCACACTTTGAGATGATATCCAAAACATTGCTATTCGAAACAGACACCGTCTACACGGATGACACAGGTGCTAGGGGGAACAAGCGGCATATACGAAGCACTTTGCTGGGAGAAACTACCTTACGGATGGAACGTAAGAAGCTACTGTTCTACGCAGTCTGGTTGTTTGGGGTCCTGCAGCCACGGCCGTAGGGGAAACAGCATGGGTGACACAGCCGTTCAGGTGGAGATTTCAGAACCTGCTTAGGAAAGTGTGTGTCTCCCAGCAGGACGCTCTGGGCAGAGTGTACTGCACACACGGGTCCAGCCCATGGCCCACTGCACACGATTATTAAACACACACCCTTACTCACTCAAGCATAAACAAGAGGTGTCAGTGGCTTAAGACTTTTGATCAGTATAAAACCTTCAAAATTTGTACAGTTAAGGGAAGAGAACGTGAGCTTGCTGAGCTCTGCCGGGCTATAGGCAGAGAGACAGAGCGTCTCCCCAGGAAGGGGAAACTCTCGCTCAAGGCAGAAGCGTGCGCCACCGCCGCCCTCCAGGGCTGGGATTTAGATCCACCGCGTGAATCGCTCAGTGCTGTTGCCACGACCTTTCTAACAAGCATTGAAACGGGAAACACGGCAGCTTCAAAGTTCTCTGGAGACTTCGGTTCAGACTCTGGGAAGAAACACTGTTTTACCACTTGGGTTTATAAAGCTAGATAAAATGTGAAGCTCTGTCCCCTGAGAGCCACCCTGAGCAAGTGCAAACTGCGCTCTGGGAAGGGGGCGGCACCGAGTTAGGGAGGGGGCGACACGGACCGCCTGGCAAAAGGCCGGCTCTGGTGGCCGCTTGCGCTCCAGTTCCTGCGGGCGCCCCGCGAACACCGCGCAGCAGGCGGGTGGGTGCAAGAGCTGTCGAAGCAGAGAGGGATTCGCCTGCTGAAAAATAGGCGTGGGGCGCCCGTCTGCAGCCCGGACAACCTGGGGCGCTGAGGGTTGCAGCAGCGAGGAGGGGCGGGCAGGAGCGCTGCTCTACCGGCCCTAGAAGTGAACTGCAAACTCCCCCTGCGCGTCTCAAACTCCGAGTAACTTTCTCACGCAGCACGCACAGGGCAAGCGCTGGCAGAGGGAGGGCAAAGGGGAGTAGTGAGGAAGGTTCCCTGTACCAGTCAGCCCGAGCGCCGAGGCCGAGGACACGGGCGCGGGGACACAGAGATGCCCCGGGCCCCCGTCGCCCCTCCGCCCGCCCCCCGCGGCCCGGTCCGCGCCCCGCCCCCACCTTGGCGTAGCAGAAGCAGATGAGCAGAAGGGGCAGCAGGTAGCCGAAGACGAAGGTGCACACCACGTAGGCCTTCTTGTGGCGCTTGTTGGGCCAGTGCTCCCAGCAGAAGGTCTGGTTGCTGGCGTTGGGGTGGAAGAGGCCCTGGTGGTACGCCATGGGCGAGGCCATGAAGATGGACAGCGCCCAGATGAAGCCCACGCCCAGCAGCGCGTTGCGGGACACCCTCA
>CAUYRT010027052.1:0-35224 GCA_963574885.1 Lepilemur ruficaudatus | reverse complement strand
TATAGGAAAAAAAATTAGCCGGGCATGGTGGCACATGCCTGTAGTCCCAGCTACTCGGGAGGCTGAGGCAGTAGGATTGCTTGAGCCCAGGAGTTTGAGGTTGCTGTGAGCTAGGCTGATGCCACGGCACTCACTCTAGCCTGGGCAACAGAGTAAGACTCTGTCTCAAAAAAAAAAAAAAAATATATATATATATATATAACACAGTTGCATATGAATGGAGGGCTGGCCCTGAGCCTGCAGGAGACCAGATATGAGCCTCTTTCGACTTCCTCCCCTTTCCCAAGTCCCATTATTAGTGACCTAAATAATTATCAGAAATATAAAAGAGCTTCAGGGCCTTTAAGCCTTGTCAGTGAAATTAGAGCAGTCCCTTTTAGGGTGGAGAGGCAAACTCGTGAGTTCCATTCCATTCCTCCAACACTCAAGCCTTCAAAAAAGCCCCAAGTCTCTTTGACTCTTTAGGCAAGAAAGATGTCCCAGAAGAGCTGCATTTGAGCCACACTTATATTAAATAATCCTGCCCATGTGGGGGATACACCTCACCACAATTTTCCATAATATCTTATTTGTAAGTCTTTGTAGTAAAATAGCTGCCAGAATCCCTGTTGCTCTCAGTCTCCACAAATGCATGGAGATTCTCACCTCCTGTGAAACCAACCCTCACGGGTCAGTGGATTGGTAGGAAGACCCTTTTCACAGCAGACTAAGGGTCTTTCCTGATTAACTCTTTTTTTCTCTAATTATTCAAAATTCTGTCTTTTGTCAAACTTCCCATTGGCACAAAAAAATACTTCAGCAGTATTTTCTACTTTTTTTTTTGAAGCCCTCTAGTTTTAAAACATTCCTGATTTTAAGGGAATAATGTGAGTATAGAAAGCACTTGCTCAGCCTTTCTATCTCTTTTCTATATTTTTGTTAAAGAAAGCCAAAAAAAAAAAAAAAAAGGAAAAGATTTCAGTAAACAATTATTTTTAAGATTTTCTTGGCCAACTACAGATAGCTATTTTGAATTCCTGATTTTAAAAATCAACTTGGTTATAATCCCTAGGCTTATAATTTAATTAAACACACAGACTCACATGTTTACAGAAAAATGTTCTTATCTTTTATTGATAAGATAAAAGATATCTTATCTTTTATTGATGCTGTTTTTAAGCATTACAAGACTGTGGCCCATTAATATCTGAAAACTTTAGAGGTTTTTAAGAGTCAGGGTGGAAACCGTAGTTTTGCCTTCACTCTTACAATGGCTCTGTAAAGCAGCCACAAAGAATTATCACATAAAGAAAAACTTCTTACTTGCTAACCCTTTAAAACATCATCATATTATTTGGAATTCACGTCATAGCAATATTGCAGATCTAGTGGCCTTGGTGAGGTCTGTAGCATACCAGTTACTCCTTATTCTCCCTCCGGCACGGGCTGTGTGACCAGCCCCATTTTTCTGTCAGTTTACCATCTGTAGAAAAGAGCTACTGCTGGCAAAGAATCTCAAAACAATATCCTCACCTTTATCATTGGTAAAAATAATTTATCATTGGTAAAAATAATTCAACACTTCCAGTTAAAGATGAAATTTGCTAATAACCTATTTGTTTACTCTTTATGAGTTAATCTTTGAAACCATAAATGATAGCTAACTGATGAACTGAATTAACTTCATTAGAAAAATAAACCAAGCTGTAAAGACTACTTTGGTGTTATTACTGTAAAAATTCATCCAAAGTCTGTATACAGTTTTGAAACTTATAACATTTAAATTTTAATAACTTAGAATATAGGTATGAAAGAGACAATCTGCAATTTTTCTGAAAATGAGAATGGATATTCTTTTCACAGCAACCGTGAACTTCAATTATGTAAGCCAAAGGGTAGTGATTGCCTTATCTTGCAGAGTTTTTTGTTGTTGTTTTTTTTTTTTTTTGCCTATTCAAAATAATAATAACCTTTGTACGGTTATTTAGACATTGAACAACATATAGGAGGCCAGTAGACAATCCCTTTAGACAATCTATTGCATGTCAATTGTCTCGTGCAGGATTTCCACCGCCACTAAAATTTATTTTATGAATTTTATAGTTAACATATACTCACTGTGAAACAAATTGACAAGATATAGAAGTATATAACATAGAAAATGGAAGTATCCTGCCCTATCCCTACCTATGTGCTTTTTTCATGTGGCACATATGACCATCATTCTTTTTGCTGGCTGCATTGGAAGCCATATGTGAGTGAACACTGATTATTTAATCAGTCCTTACCAGAAGACATCTGAGTTGTTTCCAATTGTGTGCTGAGATACACAGTGCTATTTACATCCTTGTGTACTTCTCTATTATTATTATAGAAATTCATCTCTCTGATAAATTTCTAAAGGTAGAATCACTAGATCAAAGGATGTATACATTTTAAATATTTTTCTTACTTCAATCAAGTTTTTGACAAGAGCTTAATAGTAAACAATTAAAAATAAGACCATTGGCTGGGCACAATGGCCATGCCTGTAATCCCAGCACCTCGGGAGGCTGAGGCAGTAGGATTGCTTAAGGCCAGGAGTTCGAGACTTTGTCTCTAAAAAAAATTTTAAAAAATTAGCCAGACATGGTGACGCACACCTGTAGTCCTAGCTACTTGGGAAGCTGAGGCAGGAGGATCATTTAACCTCGAGAGTTCAAGGCTGCTGTGAGCTATGAATGCGCCATTGCACTCCAGCCTGGGAGACAGAGTGAGACCCCATCTCAGAGAAGATGAAAGAGAGGAGAGAGGAGGGGAGAGGAGAAGAGAAAAAGGTCACTTCTAAATACCTGAAGTATGACAAATGTCCTATTTTATTAGTTGAAAGACAATTTGTATCTACTATTATATATAGTATATAATTTCATTTGAAACTCTAATAAATTCAGCTCCAAGTGCCACTTAGACTACACAGAAACTCTGAAGACTTTCTGTTTCTAAAAAATAAATCCTAAGTATAATCTTGTACAAAATAATTGTCAAGAATCTTGAGAATGTTAATGCTATAAAAGATACCTTATTATATCTTAAAAATGCTAAGGCATTTTTAAGGTGCCTACTTGAATTTGTACAGTTGATTTTTCTTAAAGTCATATGTATTTTTGTTTTAGGAACTGGAACAATACAAAAGAAGTTCTTCCAAGACTTGGAAACAAATTGAGCTTGATTCTTGAACCTAATTCAACTATTGTGTAATTTATTTCTTCTTTCCCAAATAAAAGTAAGATTATTTTCTTAACTATGGCAATATGTGGCAATATGTGAAGAAAGTTAAAATGTGTAATTTGTTAAAAGCTGAATTTCTTGTGCTAGTGCAGGTTCTTGGGTATTTTGAAGTCTTTTAAAAGAAAAAAAATGTGTAATGACATGTAGTATTTTTTAAAAATAAAAGAATCTTCTACTACCTACTTCTAACATGTTTAAGTAGTATATACTCAGTTCAACATGTATAAGTTTCTGCCTGCATGTTTTTAGGAATATGAAAGCAAGAGTATTTGGTAACAGTTTTAAATATACAATTAAGTGTCCACGTTGGATATAGTCCTTCTATAAGAAGTTCTCAGCTGTAGCTGGTAGGAAACTGGAATTGGGTTTATAGGTATCATGATTTTACTCTAAGTGAGGCAGAAAAAGGGCCTCAAGTACTTATTTAAAATGCATTTTCCTGAATCCCCACACCCAGAGATTCTGAATCAGTCTGAAATGGGGCATTTTTAATCAGCAGCCCCCTCCCCCAGGAATGACACGTTTATTTTAAATGTTACTTCCTGAAGAACAGACAAATTTAAAGAGATATTTTAACAATAAGCAGGCCAAAACTTCATAAATAGGGGACAACCAGGATCATTTCCAAGGTGGGATTACCTTAAAGAAGCTTTCCCAGTCTTGCAGATTTGTGTACCTGCTAGCCAGGTTCAATTTTGAGTAAGTATAATTGCTGTCATTTATTCTGTATTCTCCCATTACCACATAGAAAGTATCTTGTCTCTAATATACCCTGCACCCAGCTTCAAATAAGCACATTTACTAACTGCAAGAAAACAAAAGCTGATGAATATCTGAGTGGATAGCAAGCTACCTGATTATTGCAACAAAATAGGACTTCATAAATTATTTGCAGGGCACATGGTTCTAACACTCATGAGAACAGAATTTTCAGCATGTTTCCAAGGAACCTCAGTCTTAAGAAAAGATAAGTTACCTGCCTAAGTCCTGTACAAAAAGAAATCCTCTTAAATTTATAGTGAACATTATGATCTCAGAAACATCACTGACTTTGTGGGAAGAAACAGCCTATTCCACAATAGTAATAGGGATTTTTATTATATAATTTGATTTTCTTACACATCACTGTCCATTTTTGACTTGAGACACAAACTGTCACGTGTTGAAAGCCACTGTGTTTTTCTAAAATGCTATCACTAACATTTAATAGCTTGAAGTCACATGCGATGTCAATTTTCCAAATGTTTCTGAGCTAGAATGAAATTCATCTGCATATGAATGGTAGAAAATGTTTCCACTTACGTTGTACACCCATATCTTTAGTAAGTTGAGATCAGTGATTTCAAAAGAGGTTCCTGTGGGACTCTCTTTGAACTACTTTAATAGATTATCATCTCTAGAATTGTCTATAACTGATGTGACATATATAATCTGTAAGGCATTATGTAACTATTATACTATAATCATCAGTGTCAAAGACCTTTTATAAAAATTGACAATACTATTCTGGTAATTTACCAGTGTCTCCAGATCCTTAAATACTGTTCTGAGAAATAGAATTTTACTGTGGTTTCCTTAATGAAATGATCTTTCCTACTATAATGTGAGACATTTCAAACGCTATAATTTATCATTCTTTACAAGTTAGGTCACAGTAACTGAACAAGTTCATGTGCTCTCACCATATTCTTGTTCAAAGTTACCATGGTAAAATTGAGATGGTTTCATTTCAGACTTGTACTTGAATTACCTGAAGATCAATCAGAAAGATAATCAATCATGTAGTTCAGAACCCATTTTTAATAACCTATATACATCATTTCATCCCGAAAAATATGTAATATACATGTTTGTATTTGTCTTTATCAGTATTCTTTCTCTTTACAGTTCAAGAACATGAATTCTACTGTGTAACCCTGTTCTCAGTGTAAATATCGTGTCAGCGTTTCTTCTGTATGGACTTTAAATAATAATTATTCTCCAACCTTAAAGAGGTCATTTCTCAGTGCATATACTTTGTCTAGTAATGTTTACTTTTAATTTTATAAGAAAATGCAGCTAAAATGAAAAATAGCAAACTAATCTTAAAAACATCACCAGAGGTTTGTCTGGTATGCTGTGTTCATTGTTCAGCCCATTCCTACAGTTTTTAAAATTTTAACCCTCAGTAAAATCCTTGGATGCTCTGTATCACTGGTGTATATCAGCCATCTGTCCAACATCCTCTCAATGTGATCAGATAACTCAGCCCCCTCATGTGGACATGTGCCCAAAAGTATGGGTTTCTTTTTTGTTTGTTTTGTTTTTTGAGACAGGGTCTCACTGTCAGTCAGGCTAGAGTGCAATGGCATCATCATAGCTCCCTGCGACCTCAAATTCCTAGGTTGAAGTGATCCTCCTGCCTCATCCTTGAACTGCTACAGGCACACACCACCATGCCTGGCTAGTTTTTCTATTTTTTGTAGCGATGGGGTTCGCTCTTATTCAGGCTGGTCTCGAACTCCTGGTCTCAAACCATCCTCCTACCTCAGCCTCCCAGAGTGTTAGGATTACAGGCATGAGCCACCACACCTGGCCAAGTATGGGTTTCAAATGGTATCAAAAGCATTCTAACCCAATTCTGCATGATGCTTTCCTTCAATTAAACCCACAACTCCTTTTCTGTTACTTATAGTCACCAGTCATTCAAACATTTTCTTTTTACTGAATCCTTTATCAAATGTAAGCATAATTTTTTTAGCAGATGTATTTTTCTGTGTCTAGAACAAAGAAAACAAATAGTCATACTAATCTCCCATAGGTTTATTTTTTTTTTTCCTTTTTTTTTTCTGCAAGGAGGATTTTTTTTTTCTTTTCTAATCTCCCATAGGTTTATGAATGATTATTATTTACGTTCTTGGACCAGCTCAGTCATAATTTCCAAACACCACATGTTCCTGCAAGTTGAAATAGCAAAGGACTATGAACCATTTCCATTGCATTCAAGGCCTGCATGGATCCCATGGACACAAATGCAGTCTTAATGCTTAAAAGACTTAAGATGTCCTATCAGGAAAGAAATACATGGCATTCCTATTTCAGATATTCAAAATAGTCATACATACATCCAGCAGCTTAAATTCCATTTTCCCAGCAATATTTTTTACTATCTGCTAATGAAATGATCCCTTATTTTAAAAGCAACTATTCCTAGGATGACAAGAACTGGAACGAATGTATATAAAGCCAGAAAGTTTGTTGTGAATCTGGATGTTGCCCCTGGGCTGGTTTTCTCGATGAATTGCATTCCTTCAGTGAAGGCACACATTGGATTAATTGTCACAGAAACATTTGAGCTGCCTACCAAGGAAAAGATTGACAAAGTCAGCTATGGTTCATGTCAGGAAATTTAATCAACAGATGTTTACCAAATGCTTACTAAGTGCTTAGCACTCTGCTAAGTACCCTACTTCATGAAAGATACAGGACATTTTAGAAAGCCCAGAATTCACAATTAGATGAAACAAGAGTGAGCAGTTCTGGGCCTTGGCTTCATCTAAAGATGGAGATGGGCTTATTTCTATTTTGGGTATAATTTCGTTACCATATTCCTGATAAAAATCATGATCACTTAGCACCGAATATCCTAAAGTTAGTGATGTTACCACCTAAAAATATTGAGGACCTTGTCATATTCCCACTTCCCTCTTGTGGGATTGTGTGAACAATAGCATTGCTCTGCCAAATACTGTTACATTTTGGGGAATAAGAAGCCATTTCAGCCATTTTAGCCTGCTTGGATGTGTTCAATAGATACATTAATAGGAACTGAGTCTATCCAGAATATACTATAGTTTATAATAATATACTTAAGGTCTGTCATTTTCTTTTTTTTTTTTTTTTGAGACAGAGTCTCACTGTGTTGCCTGGGCTAGAGTGCCATGGAGTCAGCCTGACTCACAGCAACCTCAAACTCCTGGGCTCAAGCAATCCTTCTGCCTCAGCCTCCCGAGTAGCTGGGACTACAGGCATGCACCACCATGCCCGGCTAATTTTTTTTTTCTATATATATATTTAGTTGGCCAATTAATGTCTTTCTATTATTAGTAGAGATGGGGTCTCGCTCTTGCTCAGGCTGGTTTTGAACTCCTGACCTTGAGCAATGCGCCCACCTCGGCCTCCCAGAGTGCTAGGATTACAGGCGTGAGCCACCGCGCCCAGCCATCTGTCATTTTCTAACAACATCAAAGTGGCCTTAAGCTATTGACCTTTGAAAGGAGACTAACTTGACCACTGCTTATTTTCTTTCATTTTAAAAATCAGAGAAAAAAATGTTGGACTTTATTTCAAAAAAAAGTTTTAAATTGATTTATTATAAAATATAGCTTTTTGTTAAAAAAAAATACCTTTCCCTCAGGAAATTGCTTCCTCAGAATAACATGTAAAAAATAATATTCCAAAATAGAATACTTACCACAAGTGAAATGCTGTCCATAGAACTCATTGACTATAAGAATCTCACTGCAATATTTTTGGAATGTAAAATAACTGATGATTTTAAAAGGAATAGGCATTTCTTGTGTGTTTCTTAAGAAAAAGAGAAAAAAGATGAAATTCAATAGGCTCTGGTAACAGTCCTACCAAATGAAAAGAAAAACAATCCTTATTTTCTTTTTTCCAACATGAATATAATTTTCTATTTTGCTGTTATAAAAATTATGTCTACTATAAAAAACTTCAGACAATACTGAAAAATGTAAAGAAATACCATTGCCCAGAAATAACAGGTGATATATAAATATATAACGTATGTGTTCATAGAGATTTACATAAATGGGATTAAACTTTTCATGCTCTTTCTTAACCTGCTTTTTTTCTCACAAACATATGTCTCATACATCCTTCCAAGTCAGTAAGCATAGCACTTTGTCATTTTTAATCACAGCTTGGTGGCCCATTATAGTAGAGACCTTTATTTAACAGTCCTCTCAGGATCAATTAGTGTTTACTTTTTTTGGTAAGCACTATTGATAAAAGAAAACACACATTTAACACATATCTCATTGGAGGAAGATATTTGTGATTAAACAAATTTGAAGGTTTAGTATATGAAATGAGAACTAAACCAGAATACAAGGGGAAGGAAGAAGAGAGCTAGCAAACAGTCAGTGTGAAAAGGAAATATGTCTCCTCTCTCAACTATTTCAGGAGAAACTTTATGCAGACACCATGACCTTCGTGGTCTACTAGGTAGTTTCTATCAGTCAAAAAATATAAAATTATTTCTATTTGCAAGGCACTAATTTTAGGTGCTTAGAAATTCAAAAGAAGTATCCTATCCCTAAAGAACTCACAAAGTAGTTGGGGACATAGGATATATATCCTTAAAACCATAAAAATACTTAGTAGTAAACTACTTGTGCCAAGAAAGTATAAAAAACTAGTACCACATATCCATGACGTTCTTATATTTAGTATTTATGGTTTTACCTATTCCCAAGTGACCCTCAAACTCCATGACTTTCAATTATTGGTAACTTCCTAAGGCACAAAATTGAATTAACTACATTGAGAGGCTGCTAATTGAAAAGGATAGGTGGGAATCTGGGAAGGAGTTAGGGGAAGAGGAGGGACATTCTAGAAAGGCAGAAATGGTATGAGCACAGACGCATCAAGGAATACATATTGGACTGAATGGGCCAGAAAGGCTGGAGCAGAGGATTTGAAATAGGAGCAGTGGGAGGTGAATTTGGAACAACAGTTGGAAACCACCATTTCAGGGCCTTGAAATGAATTGATGTTGAATGACCATAAGGAAGATCATGTTGCAATCAGTGTTTTAAGAAAACTAATGTGACACCAGCAAGTAGGATGGACCAGAGTAAGGGAATAGTAAGAACAGCAAAAGAGACAGCAGGCTTTCGCATAAGTTCAAGTACGAGATGACAAGGCCTGGAATAGGAAGATGGCCACAAGAGAATGGCTACCCAGAGGCTAGAGTGCTACCTCTTTGAGGTAGGAACCATACACCTTCATTTCTCCCAGCACCACACATAGCTAAGCACAAAATAAATACTTGTGGTTTGATATCAGCAAAGATTTGATAGAAATTGATCAGAGCCTAACTCACTTTGCTTTATGATGTTTCCTGAGCTTATTTTCCTTATCTGAAAATGGATTACTCTGAGAGTTAAATAACTAAATATTATTATAAATATAATTAAATATAGTAGATGCTTGGGTTTTTTTTTTCTTGTTATTTGATTTTTAAGTCAAAGAAACAGCTTTCTTCACTTTTCCTCAGGAACCCATAGTTTACTTATGGGTAAGTAAACTCACATCACCTGCCTGGGATCATTTTTACACTTTTAAAATTCTCTACCCCTTGGGACTGCAAACTAGTGCAACCTCTGTGGAAAGCAATATGGAGATACCTTAAAGAGATACAAGTAGATCTACCATTTGATCCAGCAATCCCATTACTGAGCATCTACCCAAAAGAACAAAAGACATTCTATAAAAAAGGTATCTGCACTCGAATGTTTATAGCAGCATAATTCACAATTGCAAAGATGTGGAAACAACCCAAATGCCCATCAATACATGAGTGGATTAATAAAATGTGGTATATGTACACCATGGAGTACTATTCAGCTATAAGAAACAATGGCAATATAGCACCTCTTACATTTTCCTGGATAGAGCTGGAACCCATTCTACTAAGTGAAGTATCCCAAGAATGGAAAAATGAGCACCACATATACTCACCATCAAATTGATTTCACTGATCAACACCTAAATGGACATATAGGAATAACATTTATCGGGTGTCGGGCAGATGGGAGGGGGGAGGAGAGGATGGGTATATACATACATAATGAGTTCGGTGCGCACCATCTGGGGGATGGACACACTTGAAGCTCTGACTAGGGGTGGGGGCCAAGGGCAACATACGTAACCTAAACATTTGTACCCCCATAATATGCAGAAATAAAAAAAATTCTCTACCCTTTTTGCTACTGCTTTTTAAAAATGTATGTGTATGTATCTATTTTTTCTTGGTTATAAAATGATACTTGTCCATTATAGAACATTTATAAAATATAGAAGTATGAAGAAAAAAATTAAATATCATCCAGAGATGATTACTGTTAACTTTGGTACATGTTCTTTGAGTCCTGATACTTTTTTGAGCAGTCTTTCATGCTGCAGGCTCTTTTCTTATGTAACTAGCCTTGATTCCTAAAAATAACTGGGAACTGAGAACTGGAATAGAGACTCAATTGTACCAGGTCAGAAATGAACTAACATGCGTGTGATTTAGCCTGTCATATGGACTGTGAGTTTTTCTGGAGCATCCAGATTGGTTTTCCTCCTCTTGGTATAATGACTAATTACATGTGAATCATATCAATAACATGATTATCTTCTCATTTCTTGACTCTCAATAAAAAAGACATTTCATTGAACAAGTGGTGAACAGTTCAAGGTCTAAGGTAATAATGATTGGTAAAGTAGTATCTTTAACCAGTATCACATAGTTCTCCTCTGGAATTCCTTTATAATAATCAGGTGGTTTAACAACAGATGATACCAATTTAAGTTCTCTAAATTGTTATATCTTACCTGACAAGTCCAGATCCAATAAGCATCCCGGCAATGGATAGCAGAGCCACAACACTGTTGACTATGTTTGGGTTTTGGACTATACCAAGTAGCACAAGAGACAGAAATTCACCAATTAAGTGGGGGACCAAGAGAGCAGCAGAGAAATATCCAAATCTGGCAACTTCAGGATATAAATTCAGAGTCCTAGGAAAGCATAAGGTCTTTAGTTTCCTCTCCAAGGATTATCATTTAAGAAAAATACCACATATGCCTTCTATGAATAAATTCCTGGTGGTTAGTGGGTGGGAGGAGTTTGCAAGGCAAGCCAAACTGCCTTTGAAAGGCCTTTTTGGGACAGAGCCAACATTTGAGATCATTTATTACCTCAAATGGTTTACGTGGGCTCCAACTTGATGGGAGCTACCTTTCCTGTTTTATAGCTTCTTCAACTCTCATAGAAAAATATTAAATTACTTAATCAACAGTCGCAACTAACGGCAATAAGTAGGGTTGTTGAACTCTCCAGGCTTCTTCATAAAGAACCAAGTTCTGCTTAACTAGCACCAGGCCTGCCCTAATGTTAAGGATTTACCCAACCTGCTTTTCAGCCCCTCCTTCCCTGAACCGGATTCCTGTTATATGGGATTATTGCCAGCATGAAAACCCCTCACTTCTTTCATCCCTGATCAGGTTAGCCCTCCCCAGGCCTACTCCATTCCATTCCTGTCTTTTATTCCACTGATTTGACCTTTATTTTCTGTAAACAAACTACCCTGTATCCATGCCCCTTTCTTACATTCCCTTCACCAGAGTACATTTTCCTGGTGATAGCATGTCTTCATTAGACATGGTTGCTTTTTATTCCATTTGTAGAGTAAGGAAAAGAAGTTGGTATGTCTTATACCCATCCCTCCTCACCACTCTTCAAGGCCATCTATCTTTCATCTTATACAAATCAAGAACTTTGCTTATACTATTAATTACCTTCCCCATTGTGGTCTTCAGTAGCATTTAAAACATTCTCGTACCTTTGATGACTTCACAGCATCCAGACCAGGGGCATTCTTTCCACTCCCATCCAGTATCATTTTCCCCTAGATCTTTAACCTTCTTGATGAGCCATCAGCATCAGTGTCTCCTGATTAGCTAATCTCCCCAGTTCCAGCAGCTCCATCTACCTAATCACTCACCATGCCTTGGACTTGAATATTGTTCAAAACTGTTCCACTTCCAAGATTTCAGATTCTGAAGACACCTTCTCTGATCATGGCCTTCGGGTCTCTTACTTCCCCAATACCCTCACTGCTGCAGCTGCTTGCCCCCCTTCTGCTATTCCTTTTTTATTTCAATTTTTTGAAATAAAAGGTAAAAGTCCTTTGCTCTCCAGCACCATTGATTTGGCAGACGAGTTGTTACACACTCTTTAGCGGATTCTGACTTCCCATGGCCACCATCTTGCTCTTTCTGCCATTCTTTGCCTTATCAATTCCCACCTCTGCGGACTGCGCTCTCTCACGTAACCCATTGGAAGTGTGATGTCCAAGGCATATTGCTGTACTCATTGGATCCACTCTGCCACTTTGCCTCAGCTGGCCCCTGAACCCCTAAGGTTTCCTCATTGTGTCTTGCATTCCAGTGGTGTGGCCCATCATGACTGATATAAACCCACACTTTAAATTAATCTCTCTCCTCAATTTCAATCTCTCTCCTCAGTGAATTCACCTTCCATTTTATGAATTTCTCACTATCATCATATTCTTCCTGATTTTTCATCCTCTCTCTTTCTCTCCCACCCCAAATTCCTAGTGTGACCCCTAGCTGCTGGCATCTTTGAACCTATGTTATTCTGATTCCCTTTCCTCTACCTTGGTCTACTCTGGAAACTTGATCTTTGACTTATCCCAGTTTGGGCTATATTTTCATCTACTCTCAATCTAATGTTTTACCACATCCTAAAACAACCCTTCTTTGAGCTCAATAATCATTTAAGCAACTTCCTCCCCTTCATCCTACCCTATACCTCCAAGCTTCTCAAAACAGTATTTGCTTCCTTTATCTCATTCCTCATTCCCTTGTAAACCTGACTCGTGCCTCTGCTACTCTACTGAGGCTCTTTTTTGGACGATCACAATGACCTCCTCATCTTACATCTCCCGTCCTTTACCCTCTACAATATTGAAGAGTTTACTACACCCCTTTGAAACTCTCTCCTCCCTCATCCTCTCTGATGCTGCCCAATCCTGCTTCTCCTTCCACCTCCCTGATCACCACTCTGCCTCCTTCATTAGCTTGCTGTCTTCTTCCCACCCTCTAAATGTATCTGTCTTACGGTTTTACACTCAGGCTGCTTTCTCCCTGCACCTGGGCCCCACATGCACTTGGGTCCCAACTACTTCAGAGCCCTTGAGTCCCAACTACTTCAGAGCCCTTTTCTCTGGCCCAGGCCCTGCCATGAAGGTAGGACATGCTATTCCCTGGAACATTTAGTCTTGTTTGTTTGCTCTCAGGTCCCGTGCAGGTTGGGCCGCAGTTGGGTTATTGACAATAAAATAAATGTCCTGAAAGATATGTCGTTGCACTAGACATTGATGGGCAAAATGTAGATCTTCCAGAGCAGGGAATAGGGAGTTGTTCACCCTGGAGCTCTCTCTCCACAAGTGCTACTGGCCCTCTATGACTTCGTGGGAGGCCTGGCCCCACGTGGACTGAATGACCCTGAACATGGCCTTACCAGTAGCTCACACTGCTGAAAAGCATGATGGAAACGACGCTGAAGGGGAGAGTGTGCAGCACATAGGCCAGCAGCATCTGCCACTTCTGGTACAGGCCATCCTGACTCTCCTGGTCACTGACAGCTCGAAGCACAGGAACTGGGTGTGGAAGGCAGGTTTCAGAACAGTCAGTCATCCCACATCCCACAGGGCTCACCCAAGCTGAACTTGAGGACTGTCAGGGCTGGATGGTGAGGAACAGCTGGGCAGGCTCCCTAGTCATGGAAGGAGGGGATCTGCCATCCATAGCACAATAAATACCACTCCCCCCCGTCTGCGCTCTATCGCAATATGGTTGCAAAAGATATCATAATTTATTTCCTTCTCTCTAAAGTGGCAGGTTGTCATCAATTCAAGAAAAGCACATGCAAAAGGGGCATGAATGAGTGATTTGAAGCACTTTGTCCTCTTTTAGTGCAGGATCTTGGCCCCCCGGCAGCCTGCATTTTACACTTGTTCTACAGGGCCAGGAAAGTTTGGGAAATGCAGAGAGCCTGGGAAATTCATCTCTAGGGCCAACTTTGCAGAAGCATCTCTTTCCCTCTCATTCCCCTAACTTCAGTGTTACATTTTGGAAATCCCTCTAGCCCATTTTCCTGCATAAGCTGTAACATCAAGCAACCAGATATTGCTTCTGGATTCCCACTGAGTTTGACAATTAGGTTCTGGCTATCCTAAAATAGGCTCCAAAAAGAAACTAATGGGCCTGGTAGCTGGGCCTCAATGGACTAGGCATCCTAATGACCAAGATGAGATACCAGGAATGATCTTTTGAAAGACTCTTCCTGCCCCACCAATACATCATAACTTCATGTTTCCCTGGATCCTTAGACCCTCCGAGAGATCCACCTGGTGAGCTATTTCACACCAAGGTGTTAGTAATTCAATAGTTACCTTTCCCCAGAGAATCTGGAGAGGCCCAGGTGTAGCTCAGAGAAATGCTCTTATAATAGTGGACTTTTGTAAGGTTACAGCTGGAGAAGGGAGATATTTAGGGAGAAAGGGGTACATCTCTTGCACATCGGCACTTACACAGATTCACAGCGTTGAGCATGCCTGTGTATGGAGTGGCACCCGCAAACTGGTATAGGAGACCCACGCGATCCTGGATGGCACCCTTTAACACATCGTTCTGGACCCGCAGGACACATAAAATGAGGAACAAACCCATGGCCAGGTTCTGAAGGAGACGCATCATCACTGCCAACTTATTTCTCAATAAGTTTCTCGTCACTCTCCTGAAAACCAAATAACCTGATTTTAATTACTTTTGAAAAATTATTGGTGGATGTCTAAAGACCTAAAATGGGTCTTGCTTACATTTGTGAGGCTCTTACCTCAAGAGAACACCCAGTTTAGAGAGAACTCCAGGAGAATCTTTGGTTTTGAAAGGAACCATTGGTAATGTTTTCAGGTGTTTCGTTCTTTCAATATTCTCCAAGGTTTTGTGGCAAATGGCTGATGTTTTGTAGGCAGATTCAATCATTTGGACTCTCTTGTAGGTTTCTATTTCCCGGTCTTTGCTTTGGGTATCCACTGATGTCAGGTCCACTAAATTTTTTTTCCCAAAAAGATATCACTGTGTGTTTTTAAAAGCACATATACATGTATATACAATGGATAATGTTTCCTCATTAGTACGGGAGTACTAGCCATAATATCCCATCAGAATAAAACCTGTTATTACTGCCCACTTACAAAATCAGAATAGTTTAAGGCTACCCAACAAGATCATGATGATCCCACCAGGACTGTCTAGGAGAATCCAGAAGCTCAGGTGATTTTTGTCTGACAGAGCAGGAGTGCGCCAATTCAGAGAGATCCCCCACCTCATTCTGATAGGTTAACTATGGTGAGTTAATTGAGCCAAATGAATTCCTTGAAAAGTCTAAAACACCAAAACAAAAGCAAAAATAAAACCCTGTAAGGCTGGTATCATCCAGGCAGAAATCTGAGATGAGAAAGTTTAAAAAACATTCATGATGGAGAAAACTTACTGAAGAAGTCAAAAGGGTTTGAATGTTCAGGACAAGGGTAGCCGCAGTCATTGAAGAAAACAAGCATTTCCTCTGGTGTACCACAGAAAACCAACTCTCCGAAGCTCATGATGGCGATTTTATCAAAGAGCTGATGGGACAACAGAGGGAGTTAGTGTGTGATCAGGTCCCCATGTCCCTGTGGGAAATACCTTTCCAAGCATCAGTCCTTTGATTGCCTTGGCTGTGTACTCCTGGACACACTCAAAGTCCACCCCTACACTTGCCGGCCTGGGCTGCACCGCGAGTCACGCTGCATCCTGGCCCGAGGCGCAGCGCCACATCTTGGGTAGACAACAACCACCGGGCCCAAGTCCCAGCCGTGCCAGGTAAGTGACATTGGGCAAGCCGGGGTGGTTGGTTAGTTCGTTGTTTTTTGTTTTTATTTTAAATCTCAGATCTTTGTCTATAAAGAGCAAATAGTAGCTAACTAAAAGGATACTGGGAGGATAAAGTGAGATTTTTGGAAGGAAAATATGTATGGTTTCGTGGAAAAAATACAGCCTTTGTAACCAACTTCATTGTGAATGCCAATTTTAGCTTTTTACTAACTCAATGATATTGGCTCAAATTTGAATCATTTCTAAGTTCCACCCTTTTCCTCTGTAAAGTGGATATACTGATATGTACCTCATAGGATTGTTGTGTAGATTAAACGAGCTAGTGTACAGAAAGCATTTGGAAATGGTAGGTGCGGAAAGAAGCGTTTTCACCCTTTGCCCTTCTCCTCTCAGGAGCTGCTGGGTCCAATTGCTCTAGTAGGAGCCTTGGCCCTGCCCCCGCAACTCCCAGCTCAACACACCCTATACCGGGATAAGCCCCTCACCTGGAAGAGCTCAGAGCGGGGTTGGTGGATGGTGAGGACCACGATGCGGTTCCTGCGAGCCAGCTCCGCCAGGAGGACGACTATCTGATTGGCCGTCATGCAGTCCAGGCCCGTGGTTGGCTCATCAAACAGCATGACCTCTGCCGGCAGAGAAGGGCCAGACTTCTGAGCCACTGCCGAGCTCCAGCTCTGTGCTTAAAACTCAGAATTTTGAGCAGTCCGTTTTTGAACTGTTGTACCCCATCCAAATGGTGCTTGGTGAGAAGTAGCTGCAACTAAACTAACTTTCAGCCCGAGCCCAGGAGAAAGGACCTGAGCTGGGAGGGCCCAGTTGCCAGCTCCAGAGCACATTTGGGCCTTAATCCTCAAGGGGATGGGGAGCAAGGAGATCAAGCCTCCTGGGTACTGTGGACTGTTTGGGTTCTTCCCAGGAGACCCTGACAGGGAACAAGAGCTGGCAGGCTGGCACCAAGTTATTTTGAAAAGGCTGAGAGGGCTGGGTGGTGGCTCATGCATGTAATCCTAGCACTCTGGGAGGCTGAGGCGGGAGGATTGCTCGAGCTCAGGAGTTCAAGACTAGCCTGAGCAAGAGCGAGACCCCGTCTCTACTAAAAATAGAAAGAAATTAGCCAAACAACTAAAAAATATAGAGAAAAAATTAGATGGGCATGGTGGCACATGCCTGTAGTCCCAGCTACTCGGGAGGCTGAGGCAGGAGGATCCCTTGAGCCCAGGAGTTTGAGGTTGCTGTGAGCTAGGCTGATGCCACGGCACTCTAGCCCGGGCAACAAAGTGAGACTCTGTCTCAAAAATAAAAGAAAAGAAAAGAAAAGAGAAAAGAGAAGGGAAGGGAAGAGAAAAGGCTGAGATGAGGCTAGTTAAAAAGACACAATCCCATTTCATGTCTGTAGCACTTTCCAACACCAACAGATCTTTGCACTGCAAAAAAAAAAAAAAAAAAAAATGTGACCCCACAAAACAAGGTCTGAGGTATGGCAGGCATTTAGGGTCTTTAGAGGGTTTAACTGTAATTTATTTCTACCCAGAAATGACAAGGGTTCTTATAAACATCTCTCCATTTGCTGTCTAGTGACCAAGCACCATCTGAAGAAAGAACAGGAAGTCTTGGTCTCCCATAGTGCCAAGAAAGGCTCCAGATGCAACATGTCCTCTTCCAGGTGCATATGAGTGGTGAGGTTTCCCCAGGCGGTGGGGAAATGACCAAACCACGCAAGGGGAGGCAGGGGGCTGGCTACCCCATTTTGATAGCCTGTTCCCCACAACATATATACTTTTGAGTGTATCACCCAAATTCCTGTTTTAATTCCTGCCATTTCCTAAACACCTGTAGTCATACCAAACTCACTGGCTTTCCCCAGCAAACACAGTGGGCCTGCTCTGCTAATAGGTAAGGATGGGCAGCACAGGGCCCCTGTTCATGGAAGACCAGAATGGAGCACACAAATGTAATGCTTCAAGTCCAAGAGGTGTTTTGTACATGATGTAACAGCACCAGGAAATGACCTATACAGCATTTCCCAAAAAACTGGGTCCCCAGTTTGAAAGATCTCAATAATTTCAGTTCTGTACAAACTCTTCCCAAGCGAGAACTGTGAAGAAAGGGCTGAAAGTATCTGCAGACACAGGGAAGATGCTGGGGCAGCAGCTAGTAGCAGTTCTGTGTCCCACTTACTGGGGTCCTGGAGGAGCTGGGCTGCAATGGAGACTCGGCGCCGCTCACCACTGGAAATGCCCCCCAGATTATAGTTACCAATCAGTCGGTCTGCCACGTGGCTCAGACTCAGCTCTGCCATGACTGCCTCCACCTAGAGGAGAAACAAATTCTGGGAAGGCTGGACGTCGCTGTGGCTGCAATTTCAACACATAGGCTGGGGATGGCTTGGGATAGGCAACACACCTCCCAAGACTGCACGGGCCACTTCCAGCCTGACCGTACCCTGGGGAAAGCAAGCCTTTTATAATAATATAATCCAATATTTGGTTTAGATCATAATATAATGCATGTGCCAGATTTAAATAAATAATGTGAATTTTTTTTAAGTCCCTAGGGCAACTGTTATACTTACTTCAGAGAAATTCACCAGGAAACGATGGATACTTCATTAAACTCCTGTTTCCAGATGCCATAGTCAGTTCAGCCCATACAGAAAAGTCTCCCAAAGGCATAATTACAATATAGCTTATTTTTATAAGTGTTTGGGTTTTGAAACTTTATTATAATAAATTACTTACGCCTTGCAGCTCCCTGAAGCCCTTCTTCTTCTTCCTCATTCTCAACTCCCCCACAGCAATAACAGTAAATTCTTTACTGAATTTCTAAACAAGAAGCTTGGCCTTTTCCTTCCTTCTCCCTCTTACCTTCCTCAGCTTATCTCCTCTCCAGAGACCTGTTAAAAAATCTGTATTTCTAATCCTCCCTTACTGATTAGCCAGATCTGCATAACGCCCTGGGGAAAAGCAGATAGAAAGAGACAGAGAATATAAACTGGCTCAAGTCTGAGAAAAAGGAAAAAAAGAAAAGAGAGAATATTTACATGGTAATGAGTTTTGTTCCCGCATACCCCTAAATGAGGTTGTATTGCTTTTATTAATATAATGAAATAGAAATAAAAACATTGCATTAAAAAACAACAGCAACAAACTAGATTGGAATAAAAGAGGGGATGATTTACGAAACAAAGTTCCAGAGGAGAGGGCTGGGATCGATATCATAGATGAAGCTTTGACCAAAAGAAGGGACACCTCTGAAGTAGATACAAAGGAATAATTGGAAGGTAAAAATGCATTAATAAATGAGCATGGTATGGAAAAAAGAAGGGTCTCCTCTGCCATCAGAGTAGAAGGATCCTAGAACTGAGCTTTGCTTGACAAGCTCAGATTTATGTGCTCACCAGCCAGGGTAGATTGATTTCCTAGCCTCCTCTTCATCTCTCTGCAACATCAAGAAAGGAGTAAGCTTGCCCCTTCTGGATCAGAAGGGGTGGGCAGAGAAGACATTTACTTAATTTGTCTCAGATGTTTCATGCCCCTGCAGAAAGTCTCTCCTGTATTTTGGCAACACTACTGGAAACAGAAACAGTAGTGTTTTGCAAACACTACTGGAAACAAAATTCACTGAGTCTTTTAAGAAACCATTGGGACCATCAAGTCCAACCATCTTTGTTCAGTGCTTTCACATAATCTGATCTATTCTTCACATCAACTCCAGTGGAGACAAATTATTGTTTTACATATTATAGAGGGGAAAATGGACCCTCGGAGAGCTCCATAATTGCCCAAGGTCCAAGTGGCACAGCCAGGACTGTCTGGGCTCCCTCAGGTGGTCCATGAAGTAGAAGGCTTAGCCAAAAGCCCGGCAGAGACAGCCTGCTCATGTTGGTCACCCTTTATTTTCAGGTTCCTCCAAGGACAGAAGCAAATCTGCCATGCTGTCTCCTCTATTATCACCAGCACTTCCTTCTCATTAAATTGTCAGGATTTTACAACCTGTGGACTGGATTTTCTCAGAAAGGCCTCTCAAGCAGGGAAAAGTCTGTGCTAGCAACCTTTGCAAGACATTGAGGAACTGCCTGTACCAGCAAAAGAGACCATTCACTGGGGGGCAAATTTGCCATCGGTCCTTTCCAAAGTACCCACAAATTTTCTAAATATTTATGCAAACATGCATTTTCTGGGGAAAGGCCCAGTGGCTTTCTCAGATTCTCTCCAGTAATGTAAATAAGTTACAATGTAAATTCATGACTCTGTTCATGACTTCATATCTCCCATCCAAATACCAATAGGTTTTCTTTGAATAGAAATACAAAGGCAAACAGAGAGAAGGCCTGCAGATGGGATGTGTGGCCTGGCTCCTCATCTGCCACTCACTGTTGGGCCACCAAAAGCCATGTGCACAAGGCTGTACACACGGAGCCTCCCCATGGGCTGAGCTCTGGCTCCCTTCTCAGACCACAAGGGGCTCAGGGAGGCCTGATGGAGCCAGAGGGGCTGGGTTCCTGCCCTAGTTCTGCCATTCTTAGTTGTCTGATCTCAATCTCCTTGGGTGGTAGTATCTTATTCTGCAAGATGGAGACAATGCCTCCCTACGGGGTTGATGTCAGAATGAAGCCAGCCAGATGTGAGAACACAGTATAACCTGGTGAAATAGCAAGAACCTTGCAATACCTTCTGAGCATGCTAAGGTAACCTTCGGGGAAGAAACAGAGTCAGGCCTGTCTCTTTTAGGCCAATGGTCGTCCTTGAGGGCCAGACCTCTTGCCAAGAATCTAGAGTAAGAGCTACACCCAGAATTGTCCAGGATTCTCAGAAAGAAGAATGTTGTTCACTTACGTAGGGCATCACAACAAACAAACCTGCTCACAGGGAGCTGTGCCCCTTTGAACATGGCACATCCCCCTGTAATTTGTTCCCTGGATCCTTCCCAGTCCAGACAGAAGTGAGGCAATGTTTCCAGGTAAGAGCCAGATGGGTTCACCTGTGGCTGCTTCCAAATTGGGTACATTTAAGACTGTACCATTGTACATTAAGACTGAAACTTAGGAGGGGTTGACAATTCAATAGTTTCTTCCTTAATTAACTTAATCCAATGTGGATGAGGCACATTCAAGATGCCTCAAAGCAAGTGGAGAAAAATTAGTGGGGAAAATAGTATCTGTTTAAACGTGGAGCTTGTAGAATAGCACTGTCCAACAGAAAGATAACGCAAGCCTTATACAGAACTAAAAATATTTTGGTAGCCACATTTTACAAAGTAAAACAAATGAAATTAATTTTAATAATATTACCTACAGCCAAACTATTATCTTTTCAACGTATATTCAATACTTTAAAAAATCCTCAATGAACTATTTCATATTCTGTTTTTTCAGACTCCGTGTCTGAAATCCGGTGTGTATTCTGCAGAATACATCACAGTCTGAACTAGTCACATTCCAAGCGCCCAAAAGGCACGGATGACTGGTGGCTGCCCTCTCGGATGGCGCAGGGCAGGGCAAGCTCTAGAGGTGAAAGGGGTGAGGTGAAAGGGGAGAGGAAGAGGGGTGCAAACCCACTGTCGCTGCACCCACCTTCTTCTGGAAGAAGCCGGGGGAGCCGCGGCGGATGGCCAGCAGCGCGGTGTAGCTCAGCGTCTCACGCACGGTCATGTTGCTCAGCAGCGTGTCGCTCTGCGGGCGAGAGAGGGGGCGTCAGCGTCGCCAGAGCCCCCAGCAGGGCGGTAGGGCGAGGCCGGGGCGCGCCCACCTGCTGGACGTAGGAGAAGCAGTCCTGGAACTGCTCTCTGCGCAACTCCTGGCCGTTCACATGCACCTCCCCGAGGAAGGTCCCCGTGCGCCGCAGCCTCCCGGACATGGCATCCAGCAGCGTGGTTTTCCCCGAGCCTGGGGGACGACAAGAGAAGGCCCTGGAGGGGTCCCTCCCTGACGGCCTTGGAGGAACAGACCCCACGGTCCAGCCCTGATTCGTGGGTCAAAGTCTCATGGCACAAATGAGTCTCGAGTGAGAGGGGTGCAAGGCGTTTCGCTCATCCGGGTCAAAACTGAAGGTGCTTTGTCTGCTTATTTGATTTTAAAACTGTTTTGGATCGAAAAACAAAATACCTATAGGATCAGGGTAAATGGAAAACCAGGGCTCTTGGAAACTTTTGGGTCCTAGGACATCTGAATTTCTTTTCGTGGTCCCTGGGATCGTCTGGTTGTGTCTGGATGTAGGTTGCATTGCCTGGAGCGTTCTAACAAAGTGTGTTCTGAGGACCAGCAGCATCAGCATCCCTGAGACCTTGTTAGAAATGCAGAACCCCAGGCCTGTTGAGTCAGATTCTGCTGTAGCAGAGTTTGAGAAGCACAGGCTTAGTGAGTGAGTCCTTGGGTAAAGCCAAGAGGGCCACAGCCTGCGCTGAGAGCCCTAGGCGTGGCCTTGCCAGCTGTCACTAAGAACATTGCCACAGAGGAGTTGTGGGGAACTAACCGCTTGCTTGGTGCTTGAGGAGACTGGGGGATGGGGGTTCCCTGGTTTGCTTTTTCCTATGGTTAGAGGCTAGGTGATGCCTTTAGGATGAGAAACCCACCGGCCCCTCTCAGACTTCCTGGACACAAGCTTTACACAGGCCCAGAGCTGATGGGGACAGAACAGACTGCCCCAGGTCTTTCCTATCCACGGCTGAGAAGAAGTTAGGATTAATAACAGAGGAAATAGACAGGAGGTTCTAAACCGTCTGAGAAGACAGCAAGAGAATTCTGCTGGGGCTGTGATGGCTCGTGCAGAGCCAAAGAGAAGATCTTTTGTTCAAATATTTTTTAAAAACTGCTTGTTGCTGTGAGGAGTACAAAGACAAACAAGCTCCTGTGGCAGTTGTCTTCTTTTCTAACCCATGACTGACAAAACTCAGAATGAGCCCCATGTGTTCAGGTAGAGGTCAGAGTGGGAAAGAGAGGAGGAACGATTATAAAGAAACAAAATAGGACTCCATAGAGGTTGTCTTTAAAAATGTGCCCTGTGATTTCCCAGACATGATCCTAGGCCTGTGTGTGGTTCTTCTAACAAAGCCTCCCTGGCCTTACATTTCTGGAATCCAATCTCAACTCTGGCAGAAGCTCCAAATACCCTGCAGCCTGGATTCTGGCTCCACCACTACATCTAAACTGGCCTCCCCAGGGATATCAAGGCTACTTTTTTTTTTTTTTAACAGGAGAAAAGGCATGCAAATTTATTTAATGTGTATACATGGGAGCCTTCAGAATGAGGAGGCAAAGATGCAGGGGAAATTGTCCACTTTTATGCCAACAAAGTGTGAACAGCCATGTAGAACTATGACTAGACAAAAAGGGTATGATCTAATGCTCATGGACTGAGTAGGGAACCCAGCAAGGCCTGTCTGTCCAGATTCTTCTCGGCCTCTCTCAGCATGGATTCTTTCCTTCTTAGTGTGGGGCAGGACCCTCTCTGGAATGGGGGTCTTAGGACCCCTTATCTACCTTAAGGTAGATAAGATGATTTCTTTGTGGCCAGTTTTTACACAGAATATTTTTAGGTTTTATGGCTGGCCTTGGGGAAAAAGGCTCTAGTTTCTATGACCCACCTTGGGGAAGAGGGATTCTGGTTTCTATGGCTAGCCTTGGGAAAATGGGACTGAGTGATGGGCAGTCAGAGAAAAACTTCTGCTTCTGAGGCCTTCATTTTGGGGTACTGTTTTCTGAGCCCCAACAATAGCTACTGGTGGTCTTCCATTTATTTACCACTTCTATCCTGCTCTGGCCCAGAACCCTGGCAGTCCCCATGCGATGCCCTCCCCCTCTCTAGACTCCTCCCCTCAAGGCTACTTTATTGTTGCCAAATACAGTGGATATTCCTTTTGTCCCCTAAGACAGAACTACCCAACCAAGTCACTTCCAAATCTAACCCATAGAAATCCTGAAAAATAATCAATGATGTTTTTGTTGTTTTAAGCCATGAAGTTTTGGGAAAAAAAATTTTTTTTTACATAGAAATAGATAACTAATTCAGTTATTTCAAACATATGTCAAATATTTATTAACTCATTAATGAGAGAAACAGCAAGATGACAAAGCTCATTCGAAAAAGAATATGAGAAATTTATACATATAGTCAGTGGAGAAAGGAAAGCTGGAATAACATGATAAAGCTAGACACAAAAATGGTTCATGCCACAAAGGGCAATAAAACCATGATATTTGAGATTATCTTCTCTAATAAGACTGAAATCATTTGTAGCTAAATAATCTGCAAGGAAACACCCGTTTCAGAGTCTTGGCCCTATTCGATAGCAGGTAGTGAGTCAAGTAAGTTGCCCTGGCGTGCTGGGTGGTTCTAGACAGGTTTACTTTTGACCATGCTAGTGGTCTAAAGAGCGAGACTTTGATCACGTAAGTCATCTTTTGCCTTAGGAATAAAGATCTGATAGACAATGCCATTTGAGACAAGACACCAATGAAATCATGTCATTTTAGGAAACATTATAAGTAATTCATAGAATTAATTTGTTTCCTCATTTATTCAACAAATATTTACTAAGTACCTACTCTGTGATTGACCCTGTTCTAGGTGTTACAGATACAGCAGGAAAAAAAGACACAGTGTCTCACGTCTGTAATCCTAGCACTTTGGGAGGCCAAGGGAGGAGGACTGCTTGAGGCCAGGAGTTCGAGACCAGCCTGAGCAAGAGTGAGATCCCACCTCTACAAAAAATAGGAAAATTAGCCAGGTGTGGTGATGCCCTCCTGTAGTCCCAGCTATGCAGGAGGCTGAGGCAGTGAGATCCTATCTCAAACCGCCCCCCCACCACCAAAAAAGACAAAGCCTCTGCCCTTGTGGAACTTGCATTCTACTGTGGATTCATGTTCAGTATAAAGGGTAGACGTTGTCATAAAACTGTAACTAGGTGTATCATCAGAAACCAGCCCATACGCCCAGGTCAATAGCCCCTCCCACTGTCCTGCTGAGATGTGCATGAAGCATGACACTGGCCTGAGGGACGCACCTCTGAGACCGTGGATTCAATTCCCTGTTGTTCTTAGAAGTGGGACACACTTCTGAGAAGGGTGCTACATGCCACCCTATTTAATTCTACATAAGGTCTGCAGTAAGTGACAAATTGTTATAGGGATAACTCAGCTTGTTTTCTTTTTAAAGGAGTATGCTATATTTAGCAAAAGGAAAATTAGAATGACCCCGGATGTTATGGTACATATGTATAGTTAGAAATTATTTAAAAATTGGAAATAAGGACTGACAGAAAACCTCAGAAAAGTAAAACAGCTTTAGTTAGTGTTACGGTCTGAATGTTTACATCCCCCTGCAAATTCATACCTTGAAGTCTTCATTACCAAGTATTAGTATTAGGAGTTGGGGCATATTAGGAGGTGGTATTAGGAGGTGGTATTGGGAGGTGATTAGGTGTGGGGGGGGCTCTCATGATTGGGATTAGTGTCCTAATAAAAGGGGCTCAAGAAAGACCCCTCTCCCCTTCTGTCATTTGAGGTTAGGGTGAGAAAATGGCAGGCTACGAAGAAACTGGCCTTCACTGGATATTAAATGTGCTGGTTCCTTCATCTTGGACTTCCCAGCCTCTAGAACTGTGAGAAATAAATTTCTATTGTTAATAAGCCACCTAGTCTATAGAATTTTATTTTAGCAGCCCAAATGAACTAAGATAGTCAGGGAATTCCTTTTTATTTAATTTTAACAACTACTATTGCCATACAGTTGTGTACCTGCTGTAGCAGGTGAATGGCCATGGATTTAACTCCCTGGGTCTAAGGAGGTTGATCCTGCCTACATTTCTTTTTTTTTTTTTTTTTTTTTGAGATAGGCGCTATCATAGCTCACTGTAATTTCCAACTCTTGGGCTCAAGGAACTCTCCCTCCTCAGCCTCACAAGTAGCTAGGACAACAGGTGCATGCCACCATACCTGGCTTATTATTATTTATAGAGACAGGATTTTGCTATATTGCCCAGGCTGGTATCAAACTTCTGACCTCAAGCAATTCTCTTGCCTCAGCTTCCCAAAGTGCTGGGATTATAGGTGTGAGCCACTGTGTCCAGCCCCTGCCTACATTTTATCATAGACTTACGTTCCCCATCTCTACAGAAGAGAGTAATGCAAGCAGAAAGTGGGTGGCAGCAAATGTCAACAATTTGTGAGAAATAGCTCAATCAAGAGGCTTCTGTGAAGCTAATTTGCCAGAGTCGTTCAACCTTGAAATGTACAAGGTAACGCAGTGTAGTGGACACTACGGTGTGCCACACAGATCCCCTCTTCAGGGCCAATGCACCCATTCCCCAGCTGCTGAGGATTCACAGCTGTGATCCTCCCAGGAAATTGTCCTCAGCCACAAGGAACTGCCTCACCAAAGTCTATACCCTTCCACATCAATGACTGGCTGATGCAGAGACACAAAGACCAACACTGAATGCAGGCTCAGATGTTGTTGCCCTGGGAAAGAGGAGGGGAAGGATGATGTGGGGAACGGGCACATTGATGGTCTCAGTATGATCTGTAATGTTTAATTCCTTAAGAAAGAACTGAAGCAAATATGGTATAATGTTAAGATTGGATAAGGCCTGATGTTAATACATGAACATTTTTTTATATTATTTTCTATTCTTGACAGTATATTTGAAGTAATAAAAATAATTTTTGAAAGGACCAGTAGAAGAAAACATGGGGGCTGAGTGGGCATTTTTGTGCTTATTTAATTCCTTTTCCTGTCTCTAGGCAGGGCACAGATAGGGGAAATTTTGTTTATTGAGCACCCCTAGGTGGTAGGCCCTGTGCAAGGGGGCTTTCGATACTTGGAAATTTGAATTCACTTACCCATTAGGTGGAATTTTATACTCTTTCAAGGATCTTTCTAAAGATTTCACATTCATACCAGATTCCATTCACAGTCAGACACGTCATTAAATTTCATTCTGATATCAAACTTGGGGACTTCTTGCGACAACTTAAACCTGTTTCTTCACTGTGGTGTAGATTACGCCAAAGCCCTCACTGAGAACTTAGAGAACTCCTTCTCAGCTTACCTGAGCTCCCTAGAATGCACATGATCTGCCCGCTCTCAACGTACAAGGAGATGTCTTTGAGGATCTGCCTGTGCCACTGCTTCCGGGAAGATGTGATGTTCCACCAGGGCCCGACACGATTGCTTTAAAGGAAACCCCGGGAAGGCAAAGACAGCATGGGGGCCTGGAACAGGCCAGACCCCTCTGCCTCAGCTCTGAGCCCAGCTGCACCCACCCCAGTTGTCTCTGTACAGGTTCCTAATGTGTTTCAGCCTCAGTGCCCTCCTCTGCAGAGCCTGGCGGACAGTGGCGGAGGCCGTCCATCACCTGGGGAGAGGGCCTGGCCTGCAGCTGCTCTGAATGTCCCCTCTCGGTCTGACCAGGAGGTGGTTGACCCCACACTCCTTCCCCAGGCTTTATTACCCTTTGTGTTCCCAGCACCCCCATTCCCCAACCCCCTGCATCCACACAGGGCAGCCACGGACACAGGGGTGGGCAATGGGGAGGGTAAGAGGCAGGGACGCAAGTTGGCACTGCTGTCACATTGCTCGTGCCTGGGCCAGGACTGGCCTGGCAGGAGGAAGGGCATTCACTGTTCCTCCTGATTTCCCAGGCACTTTCTCCTTTTCTCCCCATGGGGGCCACTGAAGAAGGAGCCTGAAACCCCCAGGCAGGCCCCCCATGAGTGAGCAGAGGCAGCAGAGGGGGTCAGAGAGCCGGGCCTCACGCCGGCAAGAGGAGGATGTGGCTTACCTGACGCTGTAGGAGGCATGGAAGATGCTCAGGCTGTGCCGAGGCTCCGAAGCAGCGGCAGGAACCTCCTCCAGACAGCTCTGGGAGCCTCTGCTCACTGGGAGGCCCAAGGACTCCCTGGGCGCCAAAGCTAGGAGATCGCTCATGGCCAGCAGACAGCAGAGACAGGCGAGTTTTCTGGTGACCTGTCCCTCCCTGGAGTGGCTTCAGCTGAGAAGCTGGTGGCAGGCAGATGGCCCTGCCTGCTCCTCTCCTGGCCCTGGAGTCCCTCGTGAGTCTGTCCTGGAGGCAGAACTAAGGTTTGGCCACGGATGCCATTATCTGATGAACCTTTAGCCAGAGTCCTTATCTTGAAGGGGCAGCAGAATGCAGGCTGTGTGTGGGCGGCTCCTGAGAGGAATGCCGGGACAGGCCCCACACGAGGAAGCCTGAGGTGTCCCGGCTCTAGGAAGCAGAGAGAGGCTGCACTGGCACCTGCAGGGAGCAGCTGGGTCCAAAGGAGCAAAGAGACACAGACCTGGGGGCCCCATGGCTAAGGAGAGGGGGCCACAGGAGGGGGCTGAGCTCCAGAATGCTTCGGTGAGTGACACCGCAGGGGCACCTGCGGGGTGGGGAGCTGTGGGACCGTTCTGTTCCCACAGGAGCTTTCTGTCCTGCCTCTCCGCCTGCACTGCAAGCAGAGTGGGTAGGAGGCAGCAGGACTCCATCTCCTGGCGTCAAAGGTTAAGGGAAGCAGGGTCCGGCCATTCCTGCCCTCAGGCCCACTCCCACAGGAACTTGATCTCCTTGTGTGTGAGCTGGGCTGATTTGGCTTTTTCCAAGTGAAGCTATCACAGAAACCTGCTCCCACATGGCAAGGACTCCACTGGTGTCTCCTTCCTCCATGAGGGTGTCAGGCTAAGAACTAGTGACAGCAAAGCGATGGCGGGACAGGATGATGGACGACTTTTACGGGAATGTCAGAATTTATGCTCAGAATATGAGTCTAGCCGGGAGTCACAGGCTCCAGGGGAGCACTGGAGGGGATAGACGACAACGAGGTGGCCGAAGGGGAGGAACGAGATTTCCTCCCTTGTTTTACCTGAGAAAGGTTCACTAGGGATATCGGGGTGTGACAGAATTTGAAGCTAAATTGGAAGACAGAGGGAAGCAGGTCCCCCCAGCCTGTCTTTCTGCCTGGCCTGTTGTGGGGAGGAAGAGGGAGAGAAAGAGGAGACAGGCTGAGGACTCCACACCTAACAGGGAGGGCCACAGGCCACCGGGACTGGCCTTGAGTTCGAGGAGCCCAGGATTTCTGGTCAGTTCTGCAGCCACCACAAGTGACCGACTCTGCTCTCCCAGCACCCCATGAGGCCAACCCCTGCGGGGACATGCCTGCAGCGTGGAAAAGATACAAAGTCCCGGGGCTTGGAAACACTTGTGCCTGGGAGGGCTGACAGTTCAGCCCCCACAGCTCTCTGGGAGAGGCAAGGAACTGCCAGAATCCCACACCCAGACACACGAGCAGGCCCTGACAGTCCCCATTTCCTTCTCCCCAATCCTGTTGCTCCAGGCGCTCAGGGATGGTGTGGCCCTGACGGCTGTGGGGCTTGAACACGAGGACGAGGACCATGTATCCTGTCTAGATATTTAACAGTTATCAGTCAAGCTAAGAATTGTTAAATAAAGTAGTTTCTATCCTCTTAATTTGACATACTTTCCTCACAAGCTGGAAGGCCAGGTGTGAATTTAGAAATTCTAGGGCTTCTCAGAATGACAGCCAGAATGTGGTGACACAGGGAGCCACTTCTGGCCCAAGACACAACCTGCTCCCCTTCTCTGCCCATCCCTGGCTCCATCCCACTACACGGGCCCTCATGCACCCCTGGGTGGTCACCCGCCTGCCCCTCTGGCCCAGGGGTACTTAGGAGGACGGGCCTGGGAGGGGGCGCAGGCCCTGGGGCTGGGCTTGGGGCCATTTGCACAGGGAACTCTGGCATCTTGGTATCTGGAGTGACAAGTGCCCTTGGCCCACAGACTCCTCGCTGCACGGGAGGAGCAGCACCCCAGGAGACGGAGAGAGCTGTGTGGGAGTGTTCCCTCTGCCAGGAGCAAGCCCTGTGACCCCCATCCCCGCACCATGGGTCCTCAGCACGTCACTCCCTTCCTAGGTACTGGCACCTCACCTCAGAACAGGAAACCTATGCTCCGTGCTCCTCAAGTTTCCTTCTTTTCTGTGCTTCTGACTCAGGAATTTGATTAGAAGTTAATATGAGGAGAAATTACAATGTAGCCCAGCAGGAGCCGAGCTGGTTACCTACAAATAAACCTGCCTTTGCTTTTTTGGGTGTCACCTGTCAGAAATTCGAGTGATGGTCTGACAGTCATACTGATTAAGGTGTCAGCCGAATAGATATTTAAGTATTTGAAAAATACAGAGAGTTTGTCAAAACCTCAGGTATTGTCTAACAAACCCTTCCTGGGAGCCAAGGAAAATATTTTAAAATGGAACAGAAGTCATCCCCAATCCAAGCACAAATTTTCTTCTAGAAGATGAGCTGCCTGTGCAGCTCATGGAAGGCACAGTCCCTCCATGGTGGCTGGGTCTGGGCTGGCCCCTACCTGCCTACCTAGCACAGGGAAGGGGCCTGGGTAAGCCTCAGAGCAGGGAGCCCGGCACCTCTATCCTTCCTCTTACCTGTCTTCTGTCCTGCCACCTCTGTTCCCCAGGCCACAGTGCCCTCCCTTTCTCAAAGCACAGCACAGTGGAACCTACCTGGGCTTCAGGTCACCTCCACATGTTGCTCCAGACTGCAAATGTCTGGCCTTCCTTCCTCAGCCACTCCTCCACCCCTAAATCCAACCTGGCCACCTTTTGGCCTGCAGAAGCCATTTCTGAGCCCATTTATTATCTGATGCCAATTGACTAACATCCCTCCTGCAGATATTTGCTTTAAAAAGTAAGTACAATGATGACAACAGGATGCACGTTGGCCGGAATCAGTCTCTTGGCAATTGGTAGAATTTCTGATAGCTTAACAGAGTCAAACGGAAGAACTAGGCATGTGTCTAGTGGTGGTGAGGATGGTGAGTGAGGGGTGGGGCCGCAGGGCTGACCTGCCAGAGGCCAGCAGCGACCTAAGCTGCCTTGATCTTCCCGGGGCGTCATCCTCCATCTCAGAGGATGCAGACCCTCTCCCCTCTGCTCCCCACCTCTCCCTCCTGCTTTGGATCATCGGCAGCTGGGGGTAGAAGTGTGCGAGAGAGTTCAGAGAACTTGAGTTCACTGGCTTGCTCTCTCAATTTGAAAACATGTTGCAAAATATTTCAGACAAATCAATTAAAAGAATAGTGAATTCCCCTGTACCCACCACTAATTACCAAAAGCTTTGAAGCCTGCACCTTGTCCCCTCTTCATGTCCCCTTTCCTCTTATATGTCTCTGCTCCCCAGAGATAACCCCTCTCCTGAAATAGGTGCTTATCTTCCCCATGTTTTTTTCTGCATAATTTGGGATCTTTCTGTTGATAATTCAAACATTAAACAATGTCAGTAGCTTTGGTCTGCTGTTTTTCATACTCTCCCAGAACTCTGGGGGCTACCACAGTAGGCTGGCAGCAAACTGTCACCTGTATTTATTTCCCTCCACCTCCACTGGTCTGGAATGTCCTTTCCAAGGACTTCTTACCTCCACCATTGCAGGGGTACTTTGACGAGGAGACTACCAGGTGTTATTTTCAGGTAAGGCGTAAGTCACCCTGCTCTGGGTGAGCCTCAAAGCATGAGTGTGCATTGTGTACACAGTGAAATAATACCTTGGTCAGATGCTTGAACTCAGCCTGCCCCTATGCCTGTCCCATTTGGCTACGTCCTAACCACCTGTCTCATCCACTGAAATCTAAGCTTCTCAAAGACTTTCTCACTGTCTCATCCCAGACTCCAAGCCTGAAGCATGTTGTCGGCTCCCAGTGGGTGCTGGATTGATTGAAGGGACACATCAGTGTGAGAACGGCAGCTCTGGAGGAAAAGTCTATGGGAACTTGTTGATGAATACATACTTGTTCCTGCACTATAGAAATGAAAGAAAATTGAATGCATTAAAAACAGAAACCTTCCTAGTCAAGTTCTTCCTTTGTTTGGGCCTCAGTGATTTAAATGATTGAATTGTTAAAATAGAAGGAATTCAGATCTGTAGATGGTTAATACCATTCATAGGTATCAGCTGATACCATGAAACATTGGTTTGATGGACATTCAAATACAGCACCACGTCGACAGTAACAACAACATGACCGTTGTGGTGGTGATGATGATGATGATAGGGACTTCTGAAATCTCCCAACAGCATTTTCTTTCTTTTTTTTTTTTTTTTTGGAGACAAAGTCTCGCTCTGTCACCCAAGTGTCATCACAGCTCACTGCAACCTCAAACTCCTGGGCTCAAGGGATCCTCCCGCCTCAGCCTTGCAGAGTGCTAGGATTACAGGCGTGAGCCCTGTGCCCAGCCCCAACAGCATTTTCAATAGCTTTGTTGCACAAAAGTCCTCATCAAAATAAGATATGACTTTTCTCAGGATGGTGTCTTCACAAGTATTGAGCATTAACCTGTCCATAGTTGTTTTCCTGTCACATGCTGCATGTGCGATGTCTGGCATTAGGCATTAGGAAATGTTAAGCCAGATGCAAGAAGAGAATGTTGAAGGCCAAGGGTTTGCCAGCTCCTAGCTCAGGACTTTCCAGAGCACCGAGACCCGCAAAACTCTCCGTCCAGTCTAGAGTCTGGGTCTCATTTACCATCAGCTGCTTGGGTTCCTCCTCTACCAGCTTGAGGCCGAGGTTCTGTGGGGCAGGAGCTGTCTTGGGAGAAGTCTCAAAGCTCTCTCTGAAGGGAAGCGGAGATGGGCCCTCATCAATGCTCATATTGTCTCTAAGCCTCGGGCTCTACCTGCACAAACCCCTCTCTTGCCAATTTGAGATGTCAACCACGTCAGCTGTAAGAAGCTACTCTTAGCCTCTCAGTCCTCTCTTTCTGTTTTCTCCTATGTGCTCAGTGGCTTCCAAAAGTGAGCCCTTTACCTGTCTTCTCTCCCAGCAGGGCCTCCAGGATAGCTTGTTCTCCTCTGAAAATGACAACAGCCTGTACTTCACCTACAGTGGCCAGCCTAACACCCTGGAGGTCAGAGACCTCAGCTACCAGGTAGAGGCATTCCTGGGATTAAGGGGAGAGATGTGGGCAGGGAAGGCCAGAAAATTCCCTAAGCATAGGGGAAGGGTGAGCCCACCCCACAGGGCCTCCACTCCATCCATATCAATGCCTCATGTGTTGGGTTCACTATGTGTCATCTATGACACATCTATGACACATATAGCTGGAGGCTAAGAGGCAGAAAAAGAGAATGAGACCCTTGTGAAAACATAAAGCAAACTATATGAATCTATGTAAAAAGAACCTCTAGATCACTTTTTAACTTTATATTTTGAAATAATTTTAGACTTTTGAACAAGTTGCAAAAATAATACAGCCTTCTTGTATAACTTTAGTCCAGCATTCCCTAATGTTAACTTCTTGCATACCCACCATATAACTATCAAAACTAAGAAGTTAACAGTGTACAATGCTGTTAACTAAACTGCAGACTTTATTCAGATTTCATCAATTTTTATACCTTTTTCAAAAATAATATGTACTCTCCCTGGAGCTAATAAAACACCCAGCGTGCAGGGACAAACACTGGCCTTTCAGAGGCTCTCAGGATTCCTCTGGTCCGATTCAAGGACCTATTCCCAAACCTCCTCAGGGGCAGACCACACCTTGCTCAGATGGAACGTGGAGGGGCCTGAGATGGTGAACCAAAGAGGCCTGAGTCTGCTTCCTGTGGGTGTGAGTTAGGACAAGCCAATGACCCACACCATAACCTTTCTCTGCTCTGCCACTTACTAGCTTTGTGACCTTGAGTGAGTTACTTAACTTCTGTGAGCCTCATCTGTAAAACAGGGATTCTAATAGTACCTATGTTATAGGTTTACAATGAGGACTGAATGAGATAGCAGATGTAAGGTACTTAATACCATGTCTTGCACATAGTAAACACTTGATCAATTATTGTTAAGTGAAGACATTTTGCTTCGTGTTGTATTTTTACTTCTGTTCTGCTATTGCCTGTGCTTTCCTTTCCCCTTCTTTTCAGACTTGGAAATAGCACCTCAGGTTGCCAGCACAGAGTGGGGGCCAGCCTCTGTGTTTGGTAGAATCCGGATGGGGGCACCTCAGGCCTGTTGTGTGTCGGCAGGGGGATGTCCTCTGTGGAGAGGAGCCGATCCATGGCATGAGCTGAACAGAAGTTGCTGAAGCCCTCTGAGCCATTCAGCTCCCTAAGGAACCTTTCAATGCCTCCCCACAGGTGAAAATGACCTCCCAGGTGTCTTGGTTTAAGCAGCTGGTTCAGTTCAAGATGCCCTGGACATCTCGCCACAGCCTAGATTCCTGTGAGCTGGGCATCCAAAACCTGAACTTCAGAGTGAGAAGTGGGCAGATGCTGGCCATCATAGGGAGCTCAGGTACCACTAAAGGCAATGGTTTCTCTCTCTCCTGGGATGCAGAATGGTCTTTCAAACAAATGGAGGCTTCTTACGAAACACTTTGCTGACTAGTAGAATAATACAGCATATGGTTAACAGCACAAGTGCTGGGTCAGACAGACCTGGGCCCGAATCCTGGCTCCTCCGTTTGTTAGCTCGTGGGTAGTTGCTATTGTCATGAATCGTGAGTGTGCCTGTCGTCCACCTGAAGCTGCAGCCGGAGCAGCTGACTTTAGTTAACACCTGCCCTGAGAGGAGATCATCAAGCAGCTTCAAAACATGATGTTCTTTTCAGAGACTCCCCCAGCCACAGGGACACTCATTCAGGCTGTCCCTCCACATTCAGATTCTGGGCTGTGGTCAGACAGTCCCTCCAGAGTCTGAGCACAACCTTTAACCATTTGCAATGAGCAAGATTTTTGGAGTGACTCACAGAGTCCCTTCCACAGGCCAAATTTAAAATTATAGAACATCAGAGCTGAAAGGGGGCTTAGAGAACAGAGTTCCTTCTCCTCATTATGTTCTGCCTTTCTTTCTCCTACCAGTTTGGAAGCGTTTTTATTCTTTTTCTTTTTCTTTTTTTTGTCTTTTCATCATATGGCTTGCTCAGTATGGAAGTGTTTTTAGAGGAAGGTTTTCTTTCTTTTTCTTTTTTTGAGACAGAGTCTCACTCTGTTGCCCGGGCTGTAGAGTGCCGTGGCATCAGCCTAGCTCACAGCAACCTCAAACTCCTGGGTTCAAGCAATCCTTCTGCCTCAGCCTCCTGAGTAGCTGGGACCACAGGCACGCGCCACCATGCCGGCTAATTTTTTACATATATTTTTAATTGGCCAATTAATTTCTTTCTATTTATAGTAGAGACGGGGTCTCGCTTTTACTCAGGCTGGTCTCGAACTCCTGACCTTGAGC